>SNQN01009119.1:0-13774 GCA_008642245.1 Bassia scoparia
TGCAAGGTTGTTGTTTCGTCATTTTCATGCTCTTCATGGATTGCATTCAAAACCAAAGGTTTCTTTTTGTGGTTAATTACATAGGAATATTTTTAGTGCCTGCTAAGCTTATGGCTGCCGATATTAGGTGGTATTATTAYACAACTRTTTTGCSGATGGACCCTTAAATTATAATAGCATTGCTTGTCTAACGAGTGGAGTTATTTCCAATAGCAAACTTWTAACTTCCTTTGATATTGTAATGAHACTACACATACTAACTCATCTACTCTTGAGATGTAGGTTGTAGTGGACCCTCTTCTTCAAGTAACTATTCGATGAAGAAGAAGTAGTCTTGATCGTCATCGTTCAATTTTGATCCTGCAAGACTAACTTAAAGRAMCTTKTGAAGTTGTAGCTACATYTTTTTTTTTCAGTGTTGAAGAAGAAGACTAATAATGTTAAGGTAGTTGTAGTGACAATTTTGAAAATAAACTTTGTAATTTTTATGGAAGGAATTAAAATTGACCGTTATATGTATATGTATGTGTTATTAGGTTGCTTTTACAAGAGGGTGGCGAGAAAAATCACGATAAAAAATACATTTTGGAGGTATCTATGTTTAGCTATGTATTTCACTTTTTCAAATATTGAGCTTTCAATTGTAATAGAGGTGATTTTGATTAAAGCATTGCCCTTAATGTTTGTAAGCTAAAAAAATTATAAACCAATTTTATTCTTAAATTATTAAAATAAAATAATTATCAATTAAATACATAAACTAATACAATACTTTATTTTTAAGTATTACAACGTGGAACACGGCGCACAAGTGCGCGCCGTGTGCCACTATGTATTATAACAAGGAAAGTGGAGTTGGTAGTGGTATCCTCGTGAAAATTCTAAAATACCTCATTACCCGTAAAAAATATAAATAATAAATAAAAGTAGAAATTATTAATTAAAGTAGATTTATGCATGATAACTTTTATTCTCCCATATATTCAAAATTATCACCCATAATTTGGTTTTGTGTACTTTAATCAGTTTCTTTTATTCAATGGTTGCAGCTCTCATTGTATACTGGCTATATTTCGCGAGCTCTCATTGTATTATGCAAGCAACTGCACAACTTTAATGAGATTAWTGTCTTGTATTCAATTTTTCATGCAATATCATTTGTTTTTATAATTTGTTTGTAATTTATAGTTTGCAAAAACGTATATGATTAAAACCGAATTGTGAAGTATGATAAAGTGGGACACGGCGCGCGTGCGCGCGCCGTGTAACACTAGTATATATATATATACATATTAATATAAATATATATATATATATACACACATATATATATATATATATATATATATATATATATATAATTGAGTAATTTGTTGTTTTATTTTAGTATTTTGTGATTTTTGGTAAGTAAATTTTTTTGTACTAAAATAGTACTCACAGTTGTAATTAAAAATATTTGACAATTAAAATTTATGTGATATGGTAACTATTGAAATTATTGTGGATTAATTGTTAAAATCAAACATTTCATCTCAAAGATCATGTGTTCGAGTCCTTGTAGTTCCATAATACCAAGTTTTTTTTAAAAAAAAAATTAGATGAAATAATTACATGCATGCATTAACACTTGGCGCATTAAAAGGAGTCCACGTGACGTAACCACGTTTTGTGGCACTCCTTTTAATATATTTTTATAGAATCCTAACAAACATAAAGAAAAATGTTCAATTTTACATCTTATCACATTGTCATTTTCCCAAATGTCTTAAACAATGCTAATTCAGATGATGAAGCTTTGCTGTTTTAAAAGATGTTCGAATCATAATTACTTGTAGAGAATATAGATGAGATATATCTTAGGAAAATATATCATGTGTAGTATATTTTCCATAGATGAGATCTAATAGAATATTTAGTACTCCCTCCGTTCCACAAAATTTATGTCATAATGAATAGTGAAAATATTTATTAATAGTGAGAATCTTTTAAATTCTTGTTAATATGTAAGAATAAATACAGTCAAGTGTGGTTTTGTTAGAATCGTATTAACAAATAGTTTATTAAAATCCAATTTTTAAATTTTTTACTTATGTATAAGTATAATTAATGATATTTCATTTATAAATTGTGCGTTGGCAAACATGTAAAGTAGAAGTGGCAGGAATTTAGTGGAACAGGAGTACCTAGTTTGTTATTGAGAAGATATTTTATCTTAGGATAGAATTAGTTGGATAATTAGCTAACTGTGAGTTGGCAAATATTACGAGTATATTGTAGCACTATATATACGTGAGCTTGTGAACAAATAATATGAGAAAATATATGAGAATTTATAGGAGAAACTTTGGAGATTTTAACATGGTATTAGAGGGGGTTAAATCTTGGGTATTTCTAATACAATTTTCTCCCTGCCGGTGGGTTAAAAAAAAAACACCCACTGGTGGGATTCATTATTAGTTTTTCTCTGCATGAGATTGCAAGACTTTTATGTGTGATTTTTTTTATTTTTCTTTAGTTTGTGAGAGTTCACAAAATAAAAATTTTGAGAGATCGATATTATTGTGCGTGTGAATTGTGGGAAAAATTGTTTTGCGCGGGTTATTGCACTACAATAATATATGTGATTTAATGACGAGTTCGGAAAGGAAGACGTTCTTGTTTAGTGGGGGTCCAAATTGTATCTCTGCTCCCCTCCAACTTTTTGTAATTTGTTTGTCGTTTATTGCTTGTAAGCTAACACGTTTTGGTGGTTATTATTATATTATTATTATTATTATTATTAATTATTATTATTATTATTATTATTATATTATTATTATTATTATTATTATTATTATTATTATATATTATTATTATTTATATTATTATATTATTATATAATAATAATAATAATAATATAATATAATGGTGGATTCGCAACAGGATGACGTGGTGATATATGTACGAGTTCGAAAAGGATGGCGTTCTCGATATATATATATATGGTGATAAATTTTACATGATCGAAAAGAATGGTGTTCACTGTTTAATTGTTAATTAATGGTTCGAAAAGAATGGCGTTCGCATCAACGGAGAGATTGACATCAACTTAAAGTAAAGTCAAATTTTTTTTTTCTATATAATTTCCAATTGAAACGTTCGCGTTACTGCCGAGGGTGTAGAGAATATAGATGAGATATATCTTAGGAAAATATATCATGTGTGATATATTTTTCATAGATGAGATCTAGTAGAATATTTAGTACGTACTTTGTTATTGCGAAGATATTTTATCTTAGGAGAGAATTAGTTGGATAATTAACTAACTGTGAGTTGGCAAATATTACGAGTACGTATATTGTAGAATTGTATATACGTGAGCTAGTGAACAAATAATATGAGAAAATATATGAGAATTTATAGGAAAAACTGTGGAGATTTTAAGATTACTATCTCCATCACATGATCAGGTCATCAATCAATCAAGCATTAATCCCATAAGTGGAGTCGATTAATATATGAATCAAAATTTATTATTTTACGGGGTCATCCACATCATAATTAAATTTTCCTCCTCCACTACCTACAATCAGGAGCCTCACTCTAATGCAAATTCAACTGATACAAATCATTTCTAACTCCTTCCCATCAAGTCATTGGTGGTCTCCCTGTAACGCGTTTAAAATCTCGCTCCTTGATCCTACTTTTCCACTATTCGCATCGGTGCCCCCTGAAGTCCAAACCAACGCAAGCGGTTTTCCCTTAACTTTCTGGCAATATATGCAACATCAACTTCCAAACGAATAACTTTAAGAGCTTTCTTGCAATATCTCCATTACATAATGTAAGCCAAAAAATAATAACGGAGTCTTAATAATCACAACACGATATTACAATATGTGCTTACAACCTTATTTTTTAGGGGCTTCAGATTCAATAGGTAATGAAAACGTATTGAGCATTGGAGAGCCTCATTATTGTCCGGTAAATTCATCAACCATATATATCTTTTCTAACTCTTAGTGACTGTTGGAATATATTAGCTACTAGGCCTAATATAATCAAGGCCATTATAATTAAACCCAGTGGGCTTGAAAAAGCAAGTGATCCAAGGCCCAAAAGGAGTCAAAGCAATTACCACCCAGTCAAAGGGCGTAACATGTGCAAGACACCTACCCTGGGCAATTGTACGACACTTGTCACTAAGGAGGCTCATGCCACCATGCATGCAGTAGTATATAAGGCAGTCTTAGGCCACCAAGGCTTAGTAAGTACACATAAATACTCACTACCTACTTTCTCTCTCTAAATTGCCTACTACCTGGTATAAACTCTAACACCTCCATCGAAGGGGCTGTTCTTGGGTTGCCCCAAGTAGTTCACTTTGGATTTTGTAGGTACTTGGATTGCTCATCAGGTTCACCACCACCAGCATCGGCCCATTGGCAACTGCCACGTCAGCAGTACCAATTATTGTACCAACAATTTGGTGCTAGAAGGAGGGTCGTAGTGCCACATATTGTGTGGGTTGAACCATGGATGCATCCAACCCCGAGATGATGCATGGTGGCAGGCCTGACCCTATAAGGCAGGAAGAGGTATCCTCAACACCTAGGAGCCATTCTACCAAGTCTTCTAGGTCAGCGAGGCACCATAGTTGCCAGAGTGCCAGGCCGCCACCATCGCAAAATTTACAGCCACCAAGCCCAAAAGACCAACACACTGGCTCTTTGGGACCTGGTGGAAATCATTATCAGACACTTTCTCCCTCCAGGAGAACTCATGATCATTCGACTCCACCAACTGCAGACCAGGTAGAGCAGGCAAAGAATGTTCTTTGACGAGCTGGTTTGACATCTTCCAGATATGTTAGTAGTATCATTGGAGTGAGTACCACACAAGAGCATGTCCCATTTGGGCCAACTCCACCCACTCCAAGTTACACCACACGGAGATGCCATAACCAGATGGGTGGATCCACGAGGCCACCTAGACCACGTGTTAGGAGGAGGCTGAGTTACTCACCTCCCCAATCACTATCTTCTCCATCATATGGGTCAACCCCATCATTGGAGGATATACCTGAAGAAAATGATCAAAGACCAGAGATCAGATAAGCAAGTCCAGCTCACCATCATCATTCTAGGCCAGGCACACCCATACTTGGTCCCAGACCAAGATCTGCTGGATTTACATCGGAGACCACCAGGCCTGAAAATGCAACCAAGCGTGGACAGTCAGTTCATGATCGACTAGGAAATCGCCTCTCAACATTCCACAGACTGGGAGGACCAGGTCCTTCACAAAGTCTGCCCATCACCGGAGGCACATCAGTCTCGGTGGCAAAACATGCTGCTATTGGAATCAGGTATCCATTCTCATCACCATTTAGTGATGAAATATTGAGGGCTCGATCCAAGAAAGTTAAAATATCAGGCCACATTAAATTTGATGGTACAGGAGACTCGGATGACCATGTCGCCCTTTATGAGGGACACATGTATTTGGGGGAATTCGCAGATGCAAGCTGGTGCAAATACTTCCCTACTACACTTACTGGAATTGTCCAGACCTGATTTCGAATCATTCCACCTGGTAGAATTCATAGTTTTGGTGACCTGGCTGACCAGTTCAGGAACCACTTTATAAGTGGTAGGAGGAGACAAAAGTCATAAATTGAGCTCATATCAGTCAAACAAGGCAAGGATGAAAGTTTGTGTGACTACCTTACCAGGTTGAACAAGAAGACCATAACGGTCTCTAAGTCAAATCCTAATGTGTTAATCATGGCCTTGTAGTACGGTTTGAGACTTGGTCCGTTCAGGGATAACCTTACTAAGTCTAAGGTAGAGACCCTGGCCAAGGCCATGCACATTTCAGATGATTATATCACATTGGAGGAGTTCAATAAGACTAGAACACCACGCAATGCCCCTGTTTCCAAGAAGGATGATAAGGCACCCTCAATTGCCCAGAAGACGAGGAAGGAAAAAAGAGATGAGAAGGAGAAGGCTGCAACACCTGTTCCACCAATCTTCGAAAGCTTTACTCCACTCAACACAGACAGGGCAGTGATATTTGCAGCACATAAGAACGATGGCAAGTGGACAAGGCCCCCCCAAGAGGGCAAAGGCTAGTAAAGATCCCAACAAGTATTGTGACTTCCATGAATGCCCAGGCTATTCCATAGAAGATTGTGTGCAGTTGAAGAACAACCTGGAAGATCTTATCAGGAAGGGATTCTTCAGCCAGTATAAGAAGTTTGCTAAGGATCAGGAGGAGAAGGACCAGATTCAGAAAGAAGATCGACCAAAGCCTGCCAAAAGGTACCAGCCTAGGCGTCCAATCAATGAAATCTCAGTCATCTTTGGTCCACCAGCTTCCAAGAGCCATCGAAAGAATGAGGTTAGCACTGCTGGTTGTTCTAGTACTTATCAATCAGAATTCTTAGATATTCCTGAGATTAGTTTTGGACCACAAGACTGTAGAGGCCTGGTTCATCCCAATAAAGATCCTTTGATATGTTCTGTCCAAGTATGCAATCACTTGGTCCACAAAGTCCTAATAGATGGTGGAAGCTCTGTTAATGTCCTATATTATCATGTTTAACAAAAGATGGGGTTACAGGACAAGAACATGGAGCCCACATCAGGCCACATAATAGGTTTTTCTGGAAGTTCAATCCTCTCTAGAGGAGAGATTAAACTGCTAGTCACCCTGGGTAATGAGGAGCTGGGTAGGACAGTACTGGTCAGGTTTCAGGTGATAGAGGCCTACTCACCATACAACATCATCATGGGAAGGACTTTTATGAGTGCATTTGAAGAAGTGGCATCGATCTACCTATCATTTGTGTTTCAAATATGTAGCAGACAATGGACAGGTGGCTGTCCTCAAAGCCTCACAAGTAGCAGCCAGATCTTGCCAATTGTCCCTGGTCAAGACCTCGAGGAAAGAAGACTCAATTCGACTTCAAAAGCAGGTTATTGATATGGAAGCAGAAGCCAAATCTCAGCCCCTGAAGAAGCGGGTAATCAAGGTAACTAGTCCAAGCACAGTTGAAATTGAACCTCAAGAATCAGGCCAGTTCTCTATTGGGCCCCTGATTGAATTGGATAGAGTTGCAATTCCTCATCCTGTTGAAGGCACAGAATTAGTCCCCCTTGATAGAAGGAACAGATAAAATGGTACAAATTGGATCAGACCTGGGTGCCCAGGAAAGATGTAATCTTATCAGTTTGCTCAGGAAGCATGAGGATGTGTTTGCTTATTCAGCAGATGAGATACCTGGGATTGACCCAGAGATTATATCACATCATTTGGCCATTGATCCATCAAAGAAGCTAGTGAAGCAGAAGAAGAGGCACTTCTCTTCTGAGAAGAACCAGACCATTGAGGCAGAGGTAAATAAATTACTTGATGCAGGGTTTATTGAGCTTTGTGATTATCCTAAATGGCTAGCAAATGTGGTGATGGTAAGAAAGCCAAATGCAACGTGGAGAATGTGTGATGATTTTACTAATCTCAACAAAGCCTGTCCCAAAGATTGCTATCCACTGCCCAGGATAGACCAGCTGGTTGACTCAACCAGTGGTCATGCTAGGCTCTCCTTCATGGATGCTTTCTCAGGTTACCATCRAATACACATGTATCYRCMAGATAAAGAGAAGACAACCTTCATCACCAACTGTGGTGWCTACAACTATATCATGATGCCATTTGGGCTAAAGAATKCTRGTGCCACTTATCAAAGAATGATGGACCAGGTCTYTGAGACTCAAAGGGGCAGAAATTTGGAAGTGTATGTTGATGATGCCATTGTAAAGAGTGTTCATCCTGAAGATCACACTAAAGACTTGACAGAGACATTTGCTAACCTGAGAAAATAACAGGTTAAACTTAACCCTAAGAAATGTGTCTTTGGGGTTAAGTCTAGTAAATTTTTGGGCTATATGGTCAGTCAAAGGGGCATTGATGCCAATCCTGATAAAGCTAAAGCTGCATTGGATCTACTTGAGCCTAAAAGCATCAAGGACATCCAAAGGCTAACTGGAAGGATGACTGCACTTTCCAGGTTCATTGCAAGATCATTAGAGAAATCTCAACCATTCTTCAAAGTGTTGAAGGGGAATAAAGAATTTTGTTGGGGCCTAGAGCAACATGAAGCATTCAATCAATTGAAGGGGCACCTGATGAAATTACCTACCCTTGCCAGGCCTGTACAAGGTGAAACACTGTTCCTGTATATTGTTGTCGGCCAATCAGTAGTCGGTGCTGTCTTGTTGTGGGAGCAGGACAAAGTGCAACAACCTATCTACTTTGTAAGTCGTGCCTTGACAGGGGCAGAAACCAGATATCCCATGATTGAGAAAGATGCCTATGATGTCGTCACAACAGCCAGGAGGTTAAGTCCATACTTTGATGCACATCCCATTTATGTCCTAACTGATCTGCCATTAGAGAAGTCACTTGAAAAGCTTAAAAAATCAAGCAGGTTGATAAATTGGGCACTTGAATTAACTGGGTTTGGAATCACTTTTCAACCAAGGACATCTATCAATGCACAAGCCCTGGCTGATTTCCTGGTTGAATGTTCCTACTATGAAGAGCAGACCACTCAGACAGTCCCCTGGGTTATCTACACAGATGGTTCATCAATAGATGCTGGTTCTGGTGTTGGTGTGGTTCTGCTCTCACCAAAGAAGGATGTCATCGAGTATGCCTTAAAGTTTCAATTTCAAGCAACCAATAATGAAGCTGAGTATGAAGCTGCCATTGCTGGCCTGTTGCTGTGCTTATCAATAGGAGCCACTTGAGTTTGTCTTATGTCTGATTCCCAACTTGTTGCCAACCAATACAGGGAGAGTATGAGGTCAGAGAGCCAATCCTACAGGCCTACTGCACCAAAATGAAAGAGTTACCTTCCAAACTGCAGTCATTAGAGGTTTGCTTAATCCTAAGAGAAGATAACATCTTGGCAGATTCACTTGCAAGGCTGGCCACAACAACTTTTCAAAACTTGACAAGATCCATCTTTATCGAGGTGCTTCCCAAGAGGAGCACAGAGTGTGAAGCTGTGTATGTGTTCCAAGTTGGTCCACCCCCTTTGTAGATGGCTGATATCCTAGTCTATAAACAACATGGCACACTACCTTCTGATAAGGCCCAGGCTAGGACGGTCAGACTTGCAGCTCAGAGATAAATAATCATTGATGGTGAAATGTACAGAAAGTCTCACACTTCTCAACCACTACCCAAGTGTGTTGATCGTGAAGAAGGACATTACATTCTTAGGGAGATTCATGAAGGAATTTTTGGTCACCATGCAGGCTCTAGGACCCTGGTTCATAAAGCTCTCCATTTTGGTTACTACTGGCAAACAATGGATGCCGATTCCAAGAAGATGGTGACTGAGTGTGTTAAATGCCAAAGATTCTCACCTTCCATCAATCAACCAGCCAATGATCAGCAACCAGTTCTGAATCCTATCCCCTTTGCTCAATGGGGTGTGGACAACCTGGGTCCATTTCCAAAGGCCCAGGGAGGTAAAAAAATGGTTGATTGTTGCTATGGATTATTTTAGCAAATGGATTGAAGCTGAAGGGCTAACCAACATTTCAGAGAAGGATGTCAAGAAATTTCTATGGCAGAACATACTAACCAGATATGGCATTCCTATCTGCATAGTATTTGACCATGGGAAACAGTTTGACAATGATGCATTGAAAGCTTGGTTGTCACAATTCAAAATCAAGATTACATTCTCAGCAGTTTGCCACCCACAATCAAATGGGCAGGCAGAGGCAACTAATAAGCAGATCTTGAATGGTCTGAAGAAGAAGAAGTTAGATGATAAAAAGGGTTTATGGTTGCAAGAACTACCAAGCACACTCTGGTCATTAAGGACAACTGTCAAAAGATTAACTGGTCACTCACCTTACACTCTTGTGTATGAAACTGAAGCTCTAATACCTGTTGAAGTTGGCTCCACCTCCCTTAGACTCTCTCAATACAACCAATCCCAAAATGAGCAGACCTTGTCAAAATGCCTGAATGTAAAAATGCCAAGTATTACAATAGAAGGGTTAGGCAAAGACCACTTGCAATCAGTGACCTGGTTCTGAGAAAGTCTGCGCAGTCCAAAAGGATGGTATTCATGGCAAGCTTTCAGCCACCTAGGAAGGACCATATCAGATCCACTCTCAGAGTATGGCTGGAACATATAGACTCATGAAGCTTGATGGCACTGAGCTGCCCAACATTTGGAATGCAGATCAACTTAAGAGGTACCATGCTTAAGTCTAGTCACTTACATTAGAACTGTTTCTTCAGAAAATGCTKGTACCTATTCTATAGCAATTACTCTTGTAAAACATTTCTAGTAAAATTATGAAATTCAACCATGTAATTGTTGTGTAATTATATATGAAAGACAATTTAAGGCCATTTGGTTGTAATAATTTCTTTTTTCTAGTGTTTTATTTTCCTAGCAATTTAGGTTGTAAAGTATTTCATCTTAATAGAGGTAAATACACCAAAAATCCTACTCTTTCTACAGAGTTAGGTACCAGGCTCGTGAAGAGCCATCTGGTCAAAACCCTGCTCTTTCAACAGAGTTAGCTATTAGACTGGTGAAGAGCCATCTGGTGAAATCCTACGCATTTGAGTCAGGTACTAGGTTGGTGAAGAGCTACCTGGTAAAAATGCTAATCTTTATGAGATAAGGTGTCAGCATGATTATGTCTATTGACAAAAATCCTAGTTCAAGAGAACCAGGTACCAGCATGATCATTATGTCCCCTAATAAAAATCCTATTCTTCATGAGAAAAGGTGTCAGTGTGATTATGTCATCTGACTTAAAACCCTACTTCCTTGCAAGCAGGTACCAGGATGATCATGCCACCAGGTAGAATCCCCAGAGCTAGGTGCCATAAGATTATGTCTTTTGGTTAACTTTATGCTAAAAATTTAAAGGGGTTTTTACCTAATACAATTTTGCATAATTATTTCTATTCTGCATAAAATAAGTCAATTTACAAAAACTTATGTGTTTAATATTTCAACATTTAAATCACCTAAGTCTTGGGGGGGGCAAGTAGTACCCTTGGTACCATTCACCTGTTGATAAACCTATACATGTTAATCATACCAAGACATACATTAAATACCAGAAATTTAAACAATACTGGTTTACTGTGCATATTATAATAGAGCAATTTAAAACCATTAACTCAAAATATTTTATAGTTTTAAGAACTACTCCTTATGGCAAACTATTACAAACTAGTGGCTACCTGGTAGGCTCCAAAAGAGGCGCCGTCAAAGGGCCTCATAGCCAATTGTTCTTCAAATTACAAACATAATTAAATATTGTTCAAATTGTTTTCAAAAGCTGCAGCACACACAAGAAGATAATAACATAAACGATGCAAGGCTAAGACAAGTAAGAAAAAAAGCATTGGAGTAACATTCACTAAGCCAGATCAGTGAACTTCCACTAGAGAAGTCCTTTGATTCACCAGGTAGCCACCCGAAGTTCCTATGCAGGAAGCATTCAGTTGGAACCCCTGAGCTGCATCACCTTCTTGTTAAACTCTCCTGCATTATTCTTCTCTGTGTTGGCTTTCTTGATCATCTCCATGGCTTAGTTTCACCTCAAATAGGTCTGGTACTACGGAGAAAAGACAGTGGCATTTACCTATGCCAAAGTGTAGGTAATTGTCCAAAAATGTCGGAGATACTGCTCACCTACCACGAGCAGTAGGTACGTGTTGGTAGGTATACAGATGGTAGGTAATTTCAAATACCTACCAATTTGATGGTAGGTATATTTACCTACTGGTATTTGCAACTATACCTACCACTTTTGTAGTAGTTCAAATACCTACCACCTGTGCAGTAAAAGCGTAGGTATTCACCACCGTTTTAGAGTAGGTATTTACCTACATTTAGAGTAGGTATCACCTACAATAGTACCTACCACTAGCGGTAGTAATTACCTATCACGATCATTCACGTAGTCGTAGTATTTTATTTTTTCGGTAGGTATTTTATCTGGAAATTTATTTACCCATTATGAAAATAATAAATAATAATAATAATAATAATAATAATAATAATAATAATAATAATATAATAATAATAATAATAATAATAATAATAATAATAATACATAATATAATAATAATAATAATAATAATAATAATAACAACAACAACAACAACAACAGTTAGAACAACAATAATACTAAGTACTAGTAAAAGTAGTAATAGTCATACATAAAAGTGTTGAGTTTTATGCTCAAAAATTTATAAGTTCACCTACTAATAATTAAGCAAAGTTGGGGTTTAAGCATAAGCATAGTGACAACTAACAATATTATAATTTTGTGTCCAAAATAACAACACACTCATCCCCACTTCAAAGCATATTGAAGACAATCTCCTATAACAACGTCTTCATTCTAAATAAGATAGTACTAAGAGGCACGAGGAGTAGCACCTCCCTTAGAAGAGTCTTGATGGTCACGAAGTTTGATTAGACCCCTAGCTTTGCCTTGTTGCCCACTTTGAGTGCTTGCAACTAACAGCTTTCTCATCGATTCAAGTTGAGCATAGACTTGCTTCCTTTCATCACTACTCTCCTTTTGCAGCTTAAGTCGCTCCTTTTCCAACTCAATGCGTTCTTTCTCAAATTCAGCTTTCTTCTTCTCAAACTCAGCTTGTTGTTGTTCAAGTTGAAGCACACGTTCATTAAGTTGTTGCGATTGTTGCATTTGAGTTGCCAAGAAGGATGGTGTGCATTCATTAGTGGATTTGCCTCTAGTAGGTTTCATATACCATAGATCACCACCATTTCCTAGTCCATGAATTAATCCTTTCTTTCTCCCACCTACTACTTCAAAGTAGACCTCATTAGGAGTTTTGTTGATTCCGTTCTTCTCATTCTTAGCCAACTTCTTTCCATACTCGATCATCCTACGATTAAAAAAAAAGATTTAATATGTATGTAGATAAATATATCTATTTCCGCACACTRCAATTTATTCCATACAACATATTCACGTATATTTAACATAGTATACYAACATTTCTACAAAAAATTCGGCAGAGTTTCCTTTGTAATTAGAGCATATCAGTTCTTCAAATAGGAACACAATAGCTTCCAAACCTGTACATTTTAATATATCATCTAACTTTTCAACATTTACTCCATCCAATTGACATTTAACAAAGTCCATCCAACTTAAACATAATCCTTTCAACCAGCTCATAACACAATCTATCCAAGGTTACACATACGTGCACAACAATTATTTAATATATGTTGAACAATTTCAGCACTAATGATAAATATGTTTTACCAGAATTTTTTTTGGCTTTTTGCTGCATGGTACTTGTCCTAGAGTTGCATCTAGCTTGGTATGTGTTTTGAGATACACCTCAGCAGCCGTTGGAAGTGCACCTTCCTTAGAAGCCTTTTAGCAATAGTAAATGTGTTAAATATAGTCCAAAATAAGAACYAAATACCAATTAGTTTTACAATAAAACATTACCATTCGTTCAGCGATTTCATGTGTAGAAATGGAGCCTTGGACATGTCCAGGGTGAAGAGGCACATTTGATCCACGACGCTTGTTTTTCTTTGCTCATGCGGATCTTTTTTGAATTCATCGTCATCAAGTCCATCTATTAGCAGCTTATGTACATCATRATGCATCCATGCAGGACACACTTTTCCTTTCTTCCTAGGCAGGTCAGAAGTAAGCCAATAAACCATGTCTTTAAGTCTTTT
>SNQN01009120.1:0-26552 GCA_008642245.1 Bassia scoparia
AGAATCTTGTGAATAACTATCATTTTATAAGAATATATATAGTCATGTGGGGTCTTGTTTGATTCGGGTTGATGAATACATTATTAATATTCAATCGTTATAATTTTTACAAATATACAARTAAAGATATGGACGACACAAAACATGAATTGGGAAGCGTATAAATAGTGACTGTTAACTTTTTCAAGGAACAGAGGGAGTATAAATTTATGAAAAACTAAACAAAAAAATTACTAATAATAATACTACACACAACGTTGTCATAATTCAAATTCTAACACAGTAAATTACATAAATTTGGCGGCTTTTTATTTGTGACATGTTAAAAAATATTAAAATAAAATCTGAATAATAAATATCAATCATCAACGAATACATACATCTACCTTGAAAAATAAATATTTACAATAAATTCAGTGTTAATTATAGAGTGAAGTATATTTATTTATATATTATAATAAAATGAATAATATTTAATTACAAAATAATGAAACAAACTAAATTCACTTTTCTAATAAGAATTATATTACTCCCTCCGATTTTTAATGTTCTGTGCAATTTCCTCATTTGGACGATTTTTAATGTTATGTGCATTGTGCTTTATTCTATTTTTGGACTCTCTCTCTCCTACTTTTCTAACCTTATATTCCCTTACTTACCCCACTTTTCGGTACTTTCCCCTTTTTACACACACTCTCCTACTTTTCGACCTCACTCACATTATAATACATTATTCCTAGGTTTTACCCCAAATAGTAAATGCACAAGACATTAAAAATCGGAGGGAGTAACAAATTAAACATTCAACAATCCTATTTGACTCTCAAATCACACCTTCTATATYATTATCATCTTTTTTTATGTATTTACATATGAAGATTTTTTTGGGAAATTAAAACGAAAAAACATACAGTTCATATTATCATAGAGAACATCATATTTTTAGTCATATATATTCTTTTTTTTTTAAATATATACCGTGCAATTGCATGGGTATGATCTAGTTAATTAATTAACCAAATACGTACCCAACTACCCAAATATCACTACATAGCTGGTCAACCGCCCACTACCTAAATACCCCTGCACAACCACCACCTAACACACCACCACGGACACCCCTACCCAGCCCACCGCTGCAGTCGCCCCGTCTAACCGCCCCAGCCAACTCAACCCAGCCATCGTTTAAGTAGTCTRGCAGCCTAGCCAACTGTTATGGCCTCCTCTTTGTCCGATGTCCATAGTTCTCGCTGCCCACCATTCATCAAATGATTTTGTGTTTAGTTGTGAAAAGTCCATTATAAAGATGTGAAGTTTGAAGTTGACATAATGACATGTAAGTGATGTAGCTATGTAAAGATTTGAAGTTGACATAATGACATGTAAGTGATGTAGCTATGTAAAGATTATCTATTGAACTTATAGTTGTTGTTTTAGCATTTCTGGGTATTTTTTAAGGAAAATTGGTATGAAATATGAAACTGCATAGTAGATGGCTGAGGCGTCTTGGCAGCGTCGGAGATGTGGGTGGGCAGCAGTGGCAGTGTGGGTGGGCAGCAGGTGGCAGTTTGGGTGGGCAGCAGTGGCAGTTTGGGTAGGCTCGGCTAGGCGGGGGCAGTTGGATTGGGCGGCTGCAATGGTAGGCTAGGCTAGGCAGCCGCAGCCGCGATGGTGGATTGGGCTGGCCTGTTGGGCAAGAGTATTTGGGTAGTTGGGTATTTGGTTATTAATTAATTAAGGTTAATTATGTCTTTTCACTTACTGCATTTTGTGTTTTCATAGTGCATTTTATAACACCCGTTTTTTTTATTTTTTATTTTATTTTTATTTTTAAACTCCCCATTCCCATATCAACATATCGCATCTGTTCATCGAATAAATGGTATTTAAAAAAAAAAAATAATTAAATGAAAATAGTATGGAATTGCCATGTGTCATCAATGTATGAAAAACCCTGTTATTAAATATAGTAATAGATAGATAATTCTTCATGCTTTGTTATTCGTCATCTATTGTTGAATTAAGCTTGTGAATTTGCTAGGCTTATGTTTTGATTGTATTATTTTTCGTTGCACGCTTATATTCTCTTAAGTTGCAATCATACTTCTTATAACATTTAGGTGGTTTTTGGTTTTGGGGTTTTTAATTTATTTGTCCTTTTGTTTCTTCTGTTGTAGTTACCAGTAATGGCTGCTACTTCCCAGATTATGGGTTCCAAACTACTCAATACTGAATTAAAGGTATTCACTTCATTTATTTATTAATATTATTGGTTTGTTTGTTTCCCAGTTGTCGAATTTGTGTGTGATGCATATTTGGTTGTTTTACAGAGATATGGACAGCGAAAATTATTTCTATCCCGAAGTTCAATGAACACTCACATACCTGATGGCCGCTTTGCTCGAATACCGACATTGCACACTATTGTTGGGTTGAGGAGCGAAGGGTTGGGGCAGCTGAAGGCTATTGTTTCGGGAGATGTGAGTGTTGCATTAGAAGAATTGCGGCAGACTGGAGCTAATGTTACTCATTTTTTTCGCGTTCCACTGATTCAAGACAGTGCAGCAGATGAGCTTCTGAAATCCATTCAGATGAAGATATCGACTGATATTGTGGGTTTGCAAACTGAACAATGTTTTAATATTGGGCTGGATACAGAGCTTCCTAGTGAAAAGTTATTGGTGCTTAGGTGGCTTTTGGGGGAGACTTATGAGCCTGAAAAGTTAGGGACAGAGAGCTTTCTCGATATGGAGACAAGGGAAGATTGCACTGCCATTGTTGTTGAGGTAGGACCTAGATTGTCCTTCACTACAGCATGGTCCACTAATGCTGTGTCTATATGTCGATCCTGTGGGCTGACAGAGGTGAGCCGTTTAGAACGTTCTAGGAGGTATATGTTATTCTCTAAGACTCAGTTGCAAGAGCAACAGATTAATGATTTTGCTGCTATGGTGCATGATCGAATGACTGAGTGTGTTTATCCTCAAAGACTAACAAGCTTCAAAACGAATTTGGTTCCCGAGGAAGTTCAACATGTACCAGTGATGGAAAAGGGTAGGAAGGCGCTTGAAGAAATAAATGAGAAAATGGGTTTGGCATTTGATGAACAAGATTTGAAGTATTATACTTGGCTTTTCAAGGAAGACATTAAGCGGAATCCTACTAATGTTGAATTATTTGATATTGCGCAGTCTAATAGTGAGCATAGTAGGCACTGGTTTTTTACAGGTAAACTAGTGATTGATGGGCAACCTATGGAAAAGACACTTATGCAGATAGTTAAGAGTACTCTAAAGGCAAATCTTAACAACTCCGTGATTGGGTTCAAGGATAATTCTAGTGCGATTAGAGGATTTCCGGTGAGCCAGTTGCGTCCTCTTCTTCCAGGTTTGACCTGCCCATTAGATCTGCAAATGTGTGATCTTGATATACTATTTACTGCCGAGACCCACAATTTTCCATGTGCTGTGGCACCTTATCCCGGAGCAGAAACAGGTGCTGGTGGTAGAATTAGGGATACACATGCAACAGGAAGAGGGTCTTTTGTTGTAGCTTCCACAGCTGGCTATTGTGTTGGAAACTTGGGCATGGAAGGTTTGTATGCCCCTTGGGAAGATTCATCATTCACATATCCATCAAACTTGGCTTCACCTTTGCGGATTCTCATTGATGCTAGCAATGGTGCTTCTGATTATGGAAACAAATTTGGAGAGCCCTTGATCCAGGGTTACACTAGGACCTTTGGAATGCGGCTTCCAAATGGTACAAGACGAGAGTGGTTGAAGCCCATTATGTTCAGCGCTGGAATTGGGCAAATTGACCACAGTCATATAACAAAGGGAGAGCCTGACATCGGCATGTTAGTTGTGAAGATTGGGGGCCCTGCGTATCGCATAGGAATGGGAGGAGGTGCAGCTTCTAGCATGGTGAGTGGCCAGAATGATGCTGAGCTTGACTTTAATGCTGTACAACGAGGAGATGCTGAGATGGCACAGAAGCTMTATCGWGTTGTTCGTGCTTGCATTGAAATGGGTGARAAGAACCCYATTATCAGCATCCACGATCAAGGGGCTGGTGGTAACTGCAATGTTGTCAAGGAAATAATACATCCAAAGGGTGCTGAGATTGATATTAGAGCTGTTGTGGTTGGTGATCATACAATGTCAATATTGGAGATATGGGGTGCTGAATATCAGGAGCAGGATGCAATATTGGTGAAGCCTGAGAGTCGTAGCATGTTGCAATCGATTTGTGATAGAGAAAGGTTYTCTATGGCTGTTATTGGAACAATTAATGGTGAAGGGCGTGTTGTTTTGGTTGACAGTGTTGCTAATGAGAAAAGTCGTCTTGATGGAGTCCCTCCTCCCTCACCTGCTGTTGACCTTGAGCTTGAGAAAGTGCTTGGTGACATGCCCCAGAAAACTTTTGAATTCCAGCGTGAGGTTCATCCTCAAGAGCCACTTGATATTGCTCCAGGAACAACAGTTATGGATGCTTTGAAAAGGGTGCTAAGACTCCCTTCTGTGTGCTCAAAACGCTTCCTGACTACTAAAGTTGATAGGTGTGTCACTGGCCTTGTAGCGCAGCAGCAGACTGTGGGCCCCTTGCAAATCACCCTTGCTGATGTTGCAGTTATTGCTCAAAGTTACACCAACTTCACTGGAGGTGCTTGTGCGATTGGTGAGCAGCCTATTAAAGGTTTATTGGATCCTAAAGCAATGGCAAGATTAGCTGTTGGTGAAGCGCTCACGAATCTCATCTGGGCAAAGATTACATCACTTTCTGATGTTAAGGCCAGTGGCAACTGGATGTATGCAGCCAAGCTTGACGGTGAAGGTGCTGACATGTATGATGCAGCCACTGCCCTTTCTGAGGTCATGATTGCACTTGGTATTGCTATTGATGGGGGAAAGGACAGTCTTTCCATGGCTGCAAATGCAGGTGGAGAGGTCGTCAAAGCTCCTGGAAATCTTGTTATCAGTGCCTATGTTACTATAAATGACATAACAAAGACAGTAACTCCAGATTTAAAACTCCGAGATGAAGGAGTTTTGGTTCATGTTGATTTAGCCAAGGGAAAACACCGCCTTGGCGGTTCTGCTCTTGCCCAGGTATGTTTCTTACAGTTTAAGAACCCTATTGATGTAGCTCATGGCAATTTGTTTTGTTTCCTTGTTGCTAGTCTAGTACGAAACACTGTTTTTTCCTTGTGTGTTGTGTATTTTTGTGGATTTGGGATCCAGTTACTGCATAGATGGATAATCAGAAGTTCAGAACTGTATGTGATTGTTTGATTCCCCCATTCCTGTTTGCCTTTTCTTCAATGTTTCATTATAAAAAATTTCATAAAGAGCTCAATACAATTTAGGAAATATGTAGGTTGCAGGAGTAAGACTACTTTTGAGTTTTGACAGTTTTTTTTTTTGACGGTAAATGGAAAATTTCTTACTCAAGGTCTGAAATTACAAAAGGAAGTACCTCATTTGGTACCTCTTCAATCCAAATTTGCAAAGAATTAAAATTTCTACTTGAGTTTTGACAGTTTTGCAAGAGACTTTTTAGCAGCAAGTATTGGGCATAAACTGCAAATACTTAGAAAACCTGCCCTATTTTGTATGGACAATGTGTCTAACAGTGGTTGCACATTCAGAGATCAGTATGTCAGTATGTGAAGTCCAAAATAGTCATCCTTGTTAGCAAACACCTGCAGTTAATGCGTCCTGTCCATTACAATAATGAATACCTGCCTTTTTTTCCCCCCCTTTTACTGTTAGCAAACTGTAATGAACTCAGATAATATAAACTAACAGAGTAAGTAGWTGATAGAAATGAATAGGATGTTGGAGCTTTGTTTCATTCAATGGCAGAATTATATTACAATGGAAACATTCGAGAGGTTTCCAGCTCTCCCAAGCACAATTGCTTAATACACTTTTTGGATGCCTTTTTACTATGACTAAAGCAAGCTTAAATACCAACAATCCCTAAAAAGATCTCATCTACTTCGTACTGCCTCTGATGCTTACCCTGCTCCATTTACCCTGCTCCACTATCACCCTTGGTGCCACTACCCACCTCTGAATTAGTGTCAGTGTGGTCCCCTTTGTCCTTGCGCCTGAAATATGTCTGCTTGGTGTGTGGGTGAACCAGGTGCATCACATCCCTCCCCCCTTGAAGGCGGACCTTGTCCTCAAGGTGGAAGTTGGGGAATCGAGCTTGGATGTCAGCTGCTGCCTCCCAAGTGGCCTCAAATGTGGGCAGCCCCTCCCACTTAAGCAAAACCTCCAACCTGCCTTTCCTTATACGCCATTCCAGGAGCTCCTTGGGTTGATCCACTAATAATTCCAAATCAGCAGAAAGTGGAGGTATAGTGGGGGAAGCTGAGTTGCTTCCTATGGCCTGCTTCAATTGGGAAACGTGAAACACAGGGTGTAATTTGCACGAGTCAGGGAGGTCTAAACGATAATCCACTTTGCCCACGCGGCCAACCACCCTGTAAGGCCCATAAAAACGAGCTGACAGCTTTTCATTGGGTCTCTTGGCTAAAGTCCTCTGCCTATATGGTTGTAAGCGAAGATAGACTTGGTCTCCCACTTCGAATTCCACATCTCGCCTTTTTTGATCCGCATAAAATTTAATCCTTTGCTGAGCCTTCAAGAGTGTCACCCGCAGTTCATCGAGCACCCCATCCCTTTCCTTGAGTGACTCCTCCAATGAGTCCACTGCCGTACTCCCACGATTCATGCGAGTTACCTTAGGAGGGTCACGCCCATACACCACCTTGAACGGGGAACACTTGAGAGAGGAGTGTGGTGAAGTGTTGTAGGAATACTCTGCCCAAGGTAGCCACTGTACCCAAGCCTTAGGATGAGCCGAAGTAAAATAGCGAAGGTAAGTTTCAAGACTTTTGTTCACGATTTCCGTTTGTCCGTCGGTTTGCGGATGATAGGCAGTGTTGCGGTGTAGCTCCGTGCCATGCACTCGAAATAGCTCCTTCCAAAAGGTGCTCAGAAATATCTTATCTCGATCTGATATCATTGTAGATGGGAACCCATGCAATTTGACCACTTCTTTGACAAAAATTTCAGCTACTGTGAGAGCCGAATAGGGGTGCTTGAGTGCCAAGAAATGTGCATATTTGGAGAAACGGTCCACCACCACCAAAACCGCGCTAAATCCCTTCGACTTTGGCAACCCTTCCACGAAGTCAAGACTAATGTCCTCCCACACAGCCGTGGGCACCTCAATTGGTTGTAACAACCCAGCAGGCTGTAATTGAGAATATTTGGATCGTTGACATACCTCACATTGCCGCACATGCTCAGTGACATCCTTGCGCATTCCTTGCCAAAACCAATCCGCAATGAGCCTCAGATATGTCTTGACCTCCCCTGCATACCAGTGGGAGAGTCGTGATATTCTCTCAATAACATCTTTGGAAAGGAAGAATTTTGGGGCACCACCACTCTTTCTTTGTACAGCAACTTCCCATCTCTGACCATAAATCCTTTCACCTCAACTCCTTGAGCTAAATTCTCGATCACAGACCTTAAAAAAGGATCCTTGTTAGTTTCGGCTGTAATTTGCTCCCAATCAATCTGAGTAGTAGTGATGAGGGCTTTTAGTTCAATCAAGCCCAAGTGTTCTGCAGCCCCTAATTCAACCGGCCCATTAGTTTTCCTTGATAAGGCGTCAGCCACCTTATTGGCCGAACCCGGTTTGTATTGAACCTCGAAATCAAACCCGATAAGTTTACTCATCCACTTTTGGTAGCCAGCCCCCATTTCCGTTTGTTGTGTGATAAATCTTAAGCTCTGTTAGTCGGTTCGGATTATGAATCGTCGCCCCAAAAGGTAATGTTTCCACTTTTGGACGGCGAGACAAATAGCCATTAACTCCTTCTCGTATACCGACTTACTCTGGGCCCGAACTCCGAGGAGGCTACTATAGTATGCCACGGGCCTTTGATGCTGCATAAGGACAGCCCCAAGTCCGTAACCCGAGGCGTCGGTTTCCAACACAAACGGCTCATGAAAATTGGGCATGACTAAGARCGGGGCCTCGGTAAGTGCCTTTTTCAACCTCTCGAATGCCTCAGTGGCTTGGACAGTCCACCCAAAGCTGTCTTTCCGGAGCTGAGTCGTTAAGGGCTRTGCTATGAGAGCATACCCCGCAATGAATTTCCGGTAGTAGCCGGTGAGGCCAAGAAAACCCCTCAACTCCCGAATGTTTGTGGGTATGGGCCACTCCCTCATGGCTTTCACCTTCTCTTGGTCCACCGCAACCCCTTCGCCGGATATGACATGTCCCAAGTAGGCCRCTCTACTTTGACCAAACTCACACTTCTTTTGATTAACGTATAACAAATGCTCCCTTAACTTCTCACAGACCAAACCCAAATGCCTCACATGCTCATGGATATCAGTACTATATATTAATATATCATCGAAAAATACCAAAACGAATCGGYGAWGGTACGGACGAAATACCTCATTCATGAGCGCTTGAAAGGTTGCGGGTGCGTTGGTCAATCCGAAGGGCATTACAATTAGTGTCCTTGATGTGTCCGAAAAGCTGTCTTCTCCACATCCTCATCTCTAACCCGAATTTGATGATACCCTGCCTTCAAGTCCAACTTAGTAAAAACAGTGGCTCCGTGCAACTCATCTAGGAGCTCGTCTATCACGGGTATGGGGTATTTGTCTGGAACTGTGGCTTTGTTGAGTGCCCGATAGTCGACGCAGAAACGCCACGATTCGTCTTTTTTCTTTACTAACAGTACGGGGCTCGAGAATGGGCTATTCGAGGGCCTTATGATACCTGCCTCCAGCATCTCTCTTATTAGTCTCTCGATTTCATCTTTCTGGAAATGGGGGTATCGATAAGGGCGGACACTAATTGGGTCGGTTCCCTCCTTCAAGACTATGGCGTGCTCATGCCCCCTTGGTGGTGGCAGCCCTTTAGGATTAGAGAAAACCGACTTGTACTGTTTCAGGACCTCTCGTAAGAACTCCGGCACCGTTCCCGGCTCCTTGGTTTTCCACCTCAACTGGCACTCGACTAACAAGGCACCTTGCTGTTTTCTTATCGTTCGTAGCATGGACTTTAAGGACACTTGAGTGGAAGTGAGGGTAGGGTCCCCTTTAATTTCTACTGTCTTTCCATTCACCAGAAACTTCATCACTTGGGTCTTCCAATTTGTGATTATGGAACCCAATTTCTCAAGCCATTCAATTCCCAAAATGAGGTCACAGTTCCCGAGTTGAAGTGGGAGGAAGTTCTCCTCAATTTCGAATCCCCCTTTTAATGTAATGGTGACTTGCTTSCACAGGCCCTTCCCGGCGACGGTCTCCCCATTTCCGAGGGATACCCCAAAACTCATATCGCCGTCGATCTCCAAGCCTAGCCTCTCCACGGCGGACAGAGATACAAAGTTATGGGTGGCCCCCGGGTCTACCATAACCACCACTCGCCTACCATCAACCTCCCCTTCCAACTTCATGGTCGTGGGATTAGATATTCCTACCAYYGAATTCAAGGATATTTGGCCTTCTATCTCCGCCGCGTCGTCGATCGGAATCACCCACCCCTCCGGTTCACCGTCGGCGATATCATTTTCCTCCACCATAAGAACGCTCAACTCCTTCCTTCTACAGATGTGACCCACTTCCCACTTCCCATCACATTTAAAACAAAGTCCCTTGGCCCTTTTTTCTTGTACTTCTCTTTCCGACAGTCGCCGGACCGCCCCTTGACTCGTACTCCGGTTGGATGAGAATTGTGGTTTGTTGCTTGCACTGTTTGAGTGTGAAGGAAATGTTTCATTTGCTCCCTTGGTCAGCCAAGTAGTAGTTTGGGTCCCTGGGTTGGAATGAAACGATTTGGAATGAAACGATTGGGCCCCTCTGACTGTAGGTAGGCTGGGCCCAAATTTGGTTGGTCCAGCCCATCCCTTCTTACCCCCTTGGATCCGGTTTCGTTCCTCTACCCTAAGAGAGTACTCCATGGCTTCCTCTAAACTATTGGGCCCAAGTACCCTCATTTCAGCTTTGACCTCATCCTTGAGCCCACTAATATACTGGCCCAACATAATGCTTTCTGGCACATCCTCTAAAGGTGCAGCCATGTCAATGAACCGTTGATTATACTCCGCTATAGTGGTTGTCTGAGCCGTCGACAACCATTGCTCGTGTAGTGACCCGGAATTCGCTACCCGAAATTGCCGCAAGAGCCTTAGTTTCATCTCAGCCCACGTTGCCCAAGGACGGCGGYGATGAGCCCATTGATACCATCGGAGTGCCTCCCCTTCCAGTGCTACCACGRCACACTYCATTTTCTCTTCCTCCGTCAATTGTTGCAGCGCGAAGTACCTTTCCCCTCTTAAAATCCACCCGTCGGGATCCTCTCCATTGAAGGTAGGCATCTCGAGCYGCCGATACTTCCACCTTCCCCCACCAATGAAAACCCTTCCSTGGTCTTCACCTCCTCGAGGGTCTCCGCCACCCAAGGAGTTATCCTCGGTGAACGACTGCCGCCTGGGTGCCCCTACCTCCCCGTGGTGCACCACCTCCTGCGTCTTAAGCCTCTCTAAGGCGGGATGTATYGTCTCTTGGAGTTTGCGTTGGGCTGCTCGAAGTGTCTCCATCTCAGTCTCCTGTGCTTCCCGGTGCCGATTGATCCTCCCTTCAATCCGCTCGGTTGCCGCCGCCAAAGCCTCCTTATGTTGTTGGGCCGACTTCTCGTGGGCTTCTGAAATCTGGTGAGAGATGGCTTGCCTCATAGCCCCAATCGCCGCCTCTACCGCCTTGCTCACCATTTCCGACACGGTGTCCTCCAGGTGAGTTAACTGTTCTTCCACCTCATCTAGTCGCTGCGAATTCGACGCCGGTGCCATGGATTCGGCCTGCTCTGATACCAACTTGTAATGAACTCAGATAATATAAACTAACAGAGTAAGTAGWTGATAGAAATGAATAGGATGTTGGAGCTTTGTTTCATTCAATGGCAGAATTATATTACAATGGAAACATTCGAGAGGTTTCCAGCTCTCCCAAGCACAATTGCTTAATACACTTTTTGGATGCCTTTTTACTATGACTAAAGCAAGCTTAAATACCAACAATCCCTAAAAAGATCTCATCTACTTCGTACTGCCTCTGATGCTTACCCTGCTCCATTTACCCTGCTCCACTATCACCCTTGGTGCCACTACCCACCTCTGAATTAGTGTCAGTGTGGTCCCCTTTGTCCTTGCGCCTGAAATATGTCTGCTTGGTGTGTGGGTGAACCAGGTGCATCACACAAACACCTGCAGTTAATGCGTCCTGTCCATTACAATAATGAATACCTGCCTTTTTCTTTTCTTTCTTTTTTCTTTTACTGTACTTCTTATGCAGCTCCACACATGAGTCAAATTTCCCATAAATTATTCAGAAATATGAGTAGAAGATAGGCCAGGTATGGATTCTTGGAATCAATTTACTTTCAACCCCTTGTTTCCATATAAGAATGTAGTTTCACTTTATCCCTCGAATGCATCATCCAAATTCCAAACTAGGAACAAGGGAACTACGGAATAATAACTTATGAAGCTTATAGGAAGGTTATGAAAGTTCCTCAGCAAATTTTATTAGAGTTCCAACTCTTATGTATATTTATAAAACCAGTGTATGGTCTCTAGTYTTGGTCAATACTCTATAATAGATGGTCATTGAAAGCGAAGCATCTATTTAGAATATGATTAATATCTGAACGTGTGTGTAAACTTTTGGGCAAAATATATGCTATTGCTTTCATTTCATTTATTCTRTTGCGCCCTCAAAGACATTACTTTTGACCTAGTGAAGAAAGTTACAGCTTTTTAGCTTAGTCCATAATTTACATGATAATATGCTATTGTGTCTCGTCCCAAATAATTCCAACATTAGAAAGATTTGGCCTGTTAAAGAGGAGGGGAAATGAATCCTTCCATTTGTCTTCTCTTCCTTTCCATTCCTCTGTATCATATCCGAAGAAGGGAGGATGAATCCCTTTCTTTCTGTTCTCTCTTTCCTTATATCTCTTAATCTAAGCATGAAGTCTTGAGACAGTAGAAGTGGTTACTAGATAGTAAAGCTCATACCTAGAAGCACCTTCGCCAGCAAAGGCTGGCTAATGAAAATTATCTAGCTCCAGAAATTTGTTTTATGCAATATCATACAGCAGAACAAAATAAAGTAACATAAGGGGAAGAAGGAATAAACTAAAAGGAATTATTTTTGTACTCAGAACGTATTATGTACTGATTGTACTCTGTATATGATTTCTATTTGTATTGGATTCTAATAACTGTTTAGTGATTACGATATCTTTTAATAATTGCATGAACTGTTTTTTCTTTAATGTTTTATTTATTTGTTTTTCCCGGCAGAAGTCACGAACTAATCTAATTGTCTTTTTGGTAATTGCATATATATGATATATCAATCAACTTGATGTGAGAAAGTGAGACTAATATGTGCCAATTTATATTTTGGGGTTTATTTGAGGTCTAATGATTTGGGATTGCCCGTTTTCCTTTCTCATTGCCTTTGTTTCATGACCATGATGCTAAAAAGGTACCATGGAGATTATTAATTAAGTTAGGACTTGGGAGTGATTTTGCTTTGCCTTATCTCTTCTTATGTTAACATCCATGATATTTTTTACCTAATATTTTTCCACCTTGCATTGGCCTCTATTTGTAGGTCTTTGATCAAATTGGAAATGAGTCTCCCGACCTTGACGATGTGTCTCACTTTGAGAGAGCATTCAATGCAGTCCAGGAGCTTCTTGGGGATGAGCTCATTTCTGCAGGTCATGATGTTAGTGATGGTGGATTACTTATCAGCATCTTGGAGATGGCTTTTGCCGGCAACTGTGGTCTTTCTTTAGAGCTAAATTCTGAAGGGCATAGTCTATTCGAGATTCTTTTTGCCGAGGAGCTAGGTTTGGTTCTTGAAGTTGACAAGAAGACATTGGAATCAGTGATGGGGAAGCTYAGTAGYGCCGGYGTGTCRTCAAARATMATTGGACRAGTCACTGCAGGAAGWTYTATTGATTTGAAGGTTGATGGGGTCACTCATTTGAATGAAGATGTCACTCAYTTGAGGGATWTATGGGAGGAAACCAGTTTCAACCTTGAGAAATATCAGAGATTGGCCTCATGTGTGGATTCAGAGAAAGAAGGTTTAAAGCTTAGGCAAGAACCTTCTTGGTCGTTGTCCTTTGTCCCTGCATCTACTGACGATAAATACATGCTTGCAAGCTCGAAACCAAAGGTAGCCATTCTCCGAGAGGAAGGTAGCAATGGTGATAGAGAAATGTCGGCAGCATTCTATGCTGCTGGGTTTGAGCCTTGGGATRTTACAATGTCAGACCTCCTCAGTGGAGCCATCTCTTTAAAAGAGTTTCGTGGGATTGCATTTGTCGGAGGCTTTAGCTATGCTGATGTTCTTGACTCAGCAAAGGGTTGGTCAGCCTCAATAAGGTTTAATCAACCGCTTCTTGATCAATTTCAAGAATTTTATCACCGGCCTGATACTTTCAGTCTGGGGGTTTGTAATGGGTGCCAGCTCATGGCTTTACTTGGCTGGATCCCAGGTCCAGATGTTGGTGGTGTTCTCGGGGTTGGTAAGGATGTTGCACAGCCTAGGTTCATCCACAATGAATCAGGACGATTTGAATGTCGTTTCACAAGTGTGACTATTGGAGACTCTCCTGCAATAATGTTCAAAGGAATGTCAGGTAGTACTCTTGGTGTATGGGCTGCTCATGGCGAGGGAAGAGCTTATTTCCCTGACAATGATGTACTAAATGGAGTGTTAGGTTCTAATTTAGCCCCATTGAGGTATTGTGATGATAGCGGAAAGCCAACAGAGACCTACCCATTTAACCTCAATGGATCGCCACTTGGGATTGCTGCTATTTGCTCCCCTGATGGAAGACACCTTGCTATGATGCCTCATCCCGAACGTTGCTTCTTGATGTGGCAATATCCTTGGTACCCGAAGCATTGGAATGTCGACAAGAAGGGCCCAAGCCCATGGTTGCRGCTGTTCCAAAATGCTAGAGAATGGTGTTCGTGATTGTTAACTTAGGTTGTTGGTCTGCTGGGAACCATCCTATATCCTGCTTAGTTTTCTAGTTTACTTTAGAACTACTTTTGCTTTAGTTGCAACACCTTGACGATGTTGAATTTTCTAATATACAAAAAATGGTTTCAATAATTTTGTTGGTGGATGAAATCTTTTTCTAGTGATCATCCAATATTAAGATGCAGGAACCTCAAGTACCAACCCCATTTTATTGTCATACCTTATCTTAATGCTGCATATTGGTTGTTTTAATTTGGATTGTGATTGCAGATAATGAACTCCTTGTGGCAACAATGTCAGAAAGGGCTTTGCAGGCCTTAAAGCCAAATGCTGGTTCAGAGATTGCTTCATATAATTAGAATTATTAGATGCTTATTGAGTCTGTTAATTAATTCTGGTGCTTTGGCAGTAAAGAGGAAAAGGATAGTCATTGGAGTAGGTAGAGGGCATCTTTATTCACATGAGCAATGTGATCCCAAGAGGCCAAGATCATTCACTGTGAGGTCAATGTTGGAAATGTTTTACTGGATGATTATTCCTTCTTATAGAGCTGAAGAAGGTACCTCTTTTATGTTCTTGTGTATCCTTGTTTCCTGCCAGGTATTGTGATTAAATTCCTCAATTTATAATTTTGTGGGTTTTGATCACATTTATAATGTTTTTTTTGTCACAGTGAAGATGAATCTGTAATTGGGTATGGGTTTTTCAGTGGTGGGTTGCAATTTATTGTGTTGATTATTTGGAATTTAGGTGTACTGAAGATGTCCATCAGTTCATGTCGTGAAATTAGTGTGCACGTGACTTGCGAGGACCATGATTGAAGAAGTTTAATTAGTTAGAGGGAACTCAGAAGAAGCAGTGGTACATAACTTGTCCATAAACTGAATCATTCACTGTTGTTCTACATAGAATAATAGACACTATACTATTTAACGGACAAGAATTTCTAAGGAACGTACCCTGATAGATATGTACGATTTGGTGCACATCCTCCTCGTGGTGTGTTACTTGTGAGTATGTGGCATTTAACTATTTAAGATAACATATGTGAGTTCTTTTCTATTTTTCTTTTTCTTTTTTAAAATCCTGATATACTACACCACRTTTAGAGGGATTATTTTCTTTGAAGGCTTAATCGCTCCAAGTGTAATGGTTTAGGTTTTTTCATTCGTGCTGTTTTCAAATGTTGGATAATTTTGGGAATCATTTTTCTACCTAGAACATATATATCAAACACTCAATAGTTTTCAATGTTGTTCCWATGCTGTAATTTTCTGAATCAAGTCTGCTGCTTATGATTCCCCAGTCAAAATAGAACTAGTGAAAATTATGTTCTCAAGCGAAAAGCATGTAAATCATTCATATAATACCCTTTTTGTTTTGACTGCTCTGATTCCCATTTGTCATGAGTTCTCATGACTTATCAGTTATCATCATCCCATTGATGTGCAGATAACAATTGAGCTTATGAAATAACCTCACTTTTATACATGGTATCTCAATGCTGCACAATACATGAACACTAAAATATCCAATTTGACCAAATTCGTACAAAAGTAGACAATRATTTGTTTAAATCTTGGGTTTCACAGGGGAGTTGTGATGACCCCATTTTGCCCCTGCCACTGATGGTTATTGTTGCCCCATATCCCTCCCATCGACATTCTTCTTCTCTCTCTTCTCCCCTCCCCGTYGATGCTGCCTCACCTCTGTCCCCTCTTCTTAAGGCAATTCTTTTTATTTCTATTTTTGATTTGGACTTTAGGGTTTCGAATTTTGAGTGGTTTAGGGTTGCGATTTATGGCTGATTTTGTTTTTCTTTTGTATTGCAGATATATTTTTATTTTTTGGTAATGGGTTTTTGTGCTTGGCATTCGAGATCATCTTATGAACCAACATTCTTCAGAGGATGCACAGAAGAAGATGCTCAAAACATATGGAGTAGAAATCCCTTGCGAATGTAGGATGGAAATGTGAATAGCAAGCATTTTGTATTGGCTCTTAAGGTGAGATTTGAAGTTGCAATGTGTTTATTTCAGAAGATTGTAATTCTTATTGCTTTCATGAAAATAATCATTAATTCTGCAGGTCAAGAATCTCGTGAAGGTGATRATGAAGAAAACAATGGTGACAGTGTGAGCTTAGGAGCTGATTCTGGTCAAATAGATGATACAGCAGACTCTGGTTGTGAGGTCTGTGCTGGTGTGATTTTGTTCTGTTTTAGTTGGTTTTTACCTGTTCTGTTTTTCTATTCTCATAATTGTTCTTGTTGTTGTTGTGAAATGATCAAGCAACTCCCAAATTGTTTTTCTCAAACTGATGAATCGGTGACGCTAATGATTTTTTCTTCTTCTTGTTTCGAAACTCGATCATTTTATGTAGATGAGTAATGTATGTTATTGTAGACTTTTAGGGATGTGAARTGATCCAGCAAGTCCCAAATTGTTTTTCTCAAACTGATGAATTGGTGACGCTAATGTTTTTTTTTTTGGTGGTTGCAATAATTTAGATGTTTGAAAGAGAAAATATTGATTAAGGAAGAAAGTTTGAAAGTGGACCCACATGAAAGTGGGGTTTACATTATTTTATTATATTTATAAGGATATGGTTGTAATTTTTGGTGGGGATCCTTTATTAAAAAAAAGGATGAAAGTATTTTGCAACTTCCGAAATAGGAAAAGGATGCAGGTAAAAAAGAACGGAGGAAGCATATGTTAATTTGACTCGCAGAGGGTACATTGTGTGATTATTGTAGATTTAGGGTGCTGGAAATTGAGAAATGGATATTTTTGATGAATGTGGTGATTGTGAGGACATATGTATGTGGTAATTGGAAATTTGTAGTGGTTTGACTGCCAATATATGAATACAGGATTAAAAATCTGATTCATCAATTTTTAATAGAATGTGGTGTATGGTAAAGATAGAATCTCTCTAGGATAAGGGAAGGTGGAGATATTGAAAGCACTGKMGATTTTTTTCCCTGTCGATTTCAGAAATTTTGGCTGTCTAATTTGAGTTGAGGATTGGGATCTTGGAAAGTTGATTTTGAGCAATAGAGAGTGGAAAAAGTGACTATAAATGAAGTTGAATGCTGAATGCATGGTTTGTTCGTTTTGCAAAGAGAAGATGATGAGTGCGAGCTTTTTAATATACTAGCCTTTGATCCATTGAATTCCTTTTYGATGTAATTGAGGTTTTGTTGAACTAGGTACCCTTAATTCTGCTTTGGTTAGACGAATTTTTTGATTTGGGGTAAAAAAGTTCATATCTTTTCTGGGTTCGATAAAGAAAAAGTGGGGTTGATTGAAATTTTGGGTTTGTTTCATGGGAGGTTGAGATTTTAGGTTGATGAAGGTGTGTTAATGAAATTGGAACTTGGAGAAGGTAATTCTGTTTTTTAAGCAGCCATTGATGATTGAAGAATGTGGTGATGAACTGATTGTTTGCTTGATAAATTGAAAGAGGTTGAATTGTGAATGCAAGAATGATAAATTCCCRAGCCCGGAGGCCCAGGAATTGAGAGCAAAAGAGAGATAATAAAAGTAGAATTTAGGGGGAAAATGTGTTCTCAAAAGGAGTCTAAGCTATTTCAATCAAGTCTCTCCCCTCCTAAGTCGTGTGTGCAAAAGTTCAGACTTTACAAAACTTGATTGGTATATTTCTTGTTTTAGTTTGATTCTATTATTTTTATTGAGTTTTGACTGTGATGATGGTTGTGTTTTTGTTTTTGATGTTGACATCTTATTGTGATGCATAGAATATGATATGGGATTGCTGAGTGTTTAAAATTTTTTGTGTTATGCCATTTTATGTTAGTATATTAGGTTTAGTATTTGTTAAGGGTTATTATTTGATTAGGAGGTTCGAGTAATTTGAAGCTTGGTTTTGTGCTTGATTTATGTTATGGTGCTGCTTTCCAATTTGTGCTGAGTCTAAGTTGAATACAAATGCAAAAAGGAATCAATAAATATGTATACCCCGTATGAAAGAAACCTTTGAAATGTAGTGTTATAAATGATGTTCTGCTTTTTGGCATATTTTGATTTCAGTAGAATAGTGGTACTCCTTTTATGTTTCTGAATTGGCTGTCATGTTTTGCTTTTATTGTCAACCAATTTGCTCATGTAGTCATGTGGCTATGCCTTGCTCTACAAATGATAGTATTTGATCTAATTCACTATGTCTATGTATCTGTCTGCTTGCTGAGTAAACKAAGTCATTTTCATAGTTGTGAAAGAAAGCTTAACCATCTTTCTGCTACTTTTTCTTAAGGTATTGCCATTGGCTATTACCATTAAACCATTTGAATCTATTGGCTTAAGGACTTTATCTCTTGAACATGCCTATGACCCTTTTCTGTGTGTTATGTTTACGGTTTACATATAGTGCCTCTTCACTACTCTTTTTGGCTGTCATTATTATTTATTCCCTGAAACAGGTGTTGTATTCTCTCATTGCCAGTGAAGATTGTACATAGTATTTGTTCAAAGGAAGTCAGAGGAACAATGGTAATATATTTGTATCATACTCCGTAACTTATATTCTTTTGCTTTTTCAAGTAACTGCCTGCTTCCTCTAATCCTGAATGAGTCAGTTTACCAAAAAATTTCTTGATTTTTATTCTGCTTCTAAATCATTTTGTTACGTTGTTTACAAATAAGAGCTACAGATATATTGGTTGGATTGAACCCAAATTTTAGCTTCTAAATTGTTTTTTTTAATGAATAAATGATAAATATTAAATTGAATTGAAACTATCAATTCATCATAGTGATCTATAGAGGGCTTCAAAATGAACAGAATAAGCTGAAAATAAGACAAATAAACTGTAAAGAATTAGTAAAATGAAGGAGTGTTGGATTATCAATCTGCTCTGGAAAAATGAAGATTCAATCTGCTTAAACTATGTGATTTCTATCAAGAGTGGGAAGGAGAGGGAGAGGGGGTAGGAGTATCGTTTACGATCATCGAATCATCTTCGCTTCCATTTGATTATATTGTCAATGTGATACTGGAGTTATGGTCACAATTACTGAGCCTATTAGAATGTTCTATGCAATGAGTTGTTTTYGATAGTTTTCCATTTCTAATTCTGGGTTAAACCAAATTTACATAGTTCTCTGCTAAGTTAATCATGTATTTGAAGAAAAATTAAGTGAAAAACTGATTTTTGGGTTATTTATTTATTTTTGTTTCCTGGACTCTTCATTTGAAACTAAGATGTCATTACCCACCCATTTTACTATTATTCAATACGTTACACACTTAGATTTGGTTGCAAGGTGCTTTAGTAAGATAGAGATCCTAAATTCCTAGCTGCTCTGCCTCCTGGTATCTGGGCAGAGGTTTTAGCCCAGCAGCAGGCCCACAGGGTTCATCAATCTCAAGATTTGGAAGGACATTGAGACGGATACCATGTCTATAATCATTGCTTTCCCATCTGATCTGAGAGAAGAAATTAGTTTACACATTTCAATGGAGCTCTTGATTGAATATCAAATTTATGAAAGATTTTAGATGATTTGAGTTGATGATTGAGTTTTTTGTGAGCAGAATTTGGTGGTGTGGCGGCAAAAAAGAAGATATGTAGGAGTAATGATGCGATTAAAGTCGTGTGTTAGAGTTAGAGGAAGGAGCTGGCAAAGAAAGAGGCAAATGAACTGAGAAGGATGTCGAATGGCTGAAAAGGTTGAGGTTTAAGAAGAAAAAATTGTAGCTAGCTATGTTATGAAGGTCGACCTTCATGATATTCTATTATTTTTCTTCTACATTTAATGGTTCTCAAAGTTCATTAGTTGGAATCTTCTGGTATAAAGGGGGATCAAACACCTAGTAGGACTATCACAGAATCTCAAAATGATAGCCTATCATAATTATAACTCTAATAGTCGGGTCAAGATCCTCTAGAGTTGTGTACATCCACACCTTCCATTTGCAAATCAATGGCTACAATTAATCAACTTGCAAAAAGTAAAAGTAAAAAAAAAAAAAAATAATAATATAAAACTCTCACCCTCACAACTCCATCAACTCCACCAAAAGATAACTCTAGAGGATCCCCACACCTAATAGTCTAATGCATCTAGCAGTCTAGCAACAAATCTAGATATACTCTAGAGCAGGACAAGAAAGGCGGAGGGATTCGGGGTGTAAACTGTATGCAGCCGTACATATGTGTTGTCGCATAGAGTTTCTTTTGGCTTCCCTACCCTCATTTGCAAAAATTATGTGCTTATTACATGACTATACAGTTGATGTGAAAGGTAACAACTGCAACGATTTTTTACTTAAACTTCTTTCTTGATTTTCTACCTTCATAGTAACTTGATTATGTCAATAGATAGTATGGAACGTATAGGCTGTCGTTCCTGATGTTGATGATGAGAGCGGAAACTGGTCATCTTTCAGGTAAGTCGCAAAGAAATTTCCTTGAGCAACAAATTCAGTTTTTTTTTTTTTTTTTTTTTTTTTTTTTTTTCAATCATAGCTATCTATATTCATTTTGCTCTTATATATTCCCTTTGCTGTTCCTTAATTGTGTTAATCGTACTTGTAATGTCCATCATAATTCAATCTTATTAATGGCCTAGGATTATACTTGCATATGTCAGGTTTGTTTATTATAAATTGCGGCATTTTATGAATTGTGATCTGTACTTTGCTAGAATAGAATAGCTACCATTAATCTGTTATAGCCGTACATGAAAGGTTTCATTCAAATTTTTAGATCGTAAAAAATGTGGTTAAATTTGTTCAGAGGACTTTATGCTTATTTTCAATTGTTGTTCGTTTTATTGATGTATTTTAGAAATCACTAGTGTTACACGGCGAGCGGCACGCACGTGTGTTCCCTTATTATTATTCATAAATCTCGCTTATTCTCGAAACAATATTAAGGTGAAATTATATAATAGACAAAAGTTTAATATAGTTATGGCAAGGTAGTGTATTATAGATAAAGCCATCCAATTTTTTGTCATATCCAAAAGTTTTGCTCATTTTCCAGAAACAAAATAGAAAATGTTATCTCAACATAGTTCAATTACTTCTTCGTTTTGTACTTGCAACAATTCTATTTGGAAATTAAATATCCATGACAAACCAAACAAAATTTCTAATAGTTAATAATTTAGTCAAAGCATTAACATATTACCTTTAAAATGTTTTTATAAAACTATATGTGTAATTAACAAAACAAGCACTAATACATACCCTATCCATACACCCACATCTCTCTCTCTCTCGCCTCCATCTAACCCTTTCTCTCTCTCTCTCCCTCATCCAAGCGCCCAACCATCACCACCACTACTACACTATCCCCTTTGTCCTCCCAAAACCATCGCCACAATCATCACCTACCTCCCATCCCCCATCGTATTTCTTTTCCATTACCGCGCGTTTCTTCTTATACCTCAACCACATTCTCCATCACCGCCACTACCATTTCTTCTCTCGCATCACTTAAACAGTACCCGCCATTTCAACCGAATCAATATTCACTGCAACGAATCGGCTAATGTACAATTCGTCGTTCCCCCCAAGAGCCGCTCACACCTCAAATCTTTCTGGGAATTGATTTCTTCTTTTTGTGGTTTTTTATTTATCTTAAGAGGTGATTTGTAATTGAAAATTAGAATTTGGGTGTTTGGTGAGAAAATGTTGAATTTGTGATGTCGGCGGCGGATGTCGATTATTGAACGACGGGGAATGGTTGGTTGAGTGTAGACTGTTAAGATGTGGCTTTATTGGTTGCTCTTGTTGTACTTCTCTCTCTTCTACTTTATCAACCCCATAATTCATGTTTTGGTTACTGTTGGAATGTTGCTTAGGAATGTGAACCCTTCTTGATGTGCATGTACGAAAACGGAAGTAAGTAGAAAAAAAATATCAAATGTTCTATTGTTTTTTTTACACGAAAATTAAAATTCATAAGTGAAAAGGTCAAGACACTACAATCCATTCATAGACAAATTTAATCGACAGTACGAATACCTTCCAAAGAATTATATCATATGATTGTTCAAATTTTTGCAACAAAACCTTAAAGAAACTCTTATCGAATTCAATATATCCTTGAGTTCGGCAAATCGGCGATGACTAATTGATGTAAGTAATTGAATAACCCATACTTGCGAGTATCATTAATATCCCCACATTCTACAATAGAGTTTGCAAGCTATCCCTACAATTCCTACAAACAGAGTTTGAAGAGAAATTGGTGGATAAATCAAGCTAAATCGAACAAGGAAATGAAGAAATTAGACAGCCTTAAACACAGATATACAAATATATTAAGTAATAGAAAAATTCATATAGATTCCTTTGGCAAACTAAATGCAGATAAAAAATATATAGGCAGTTGGGAAGGGTAAGATGAATTTTTTTTTTAGGAAAAAATCTTTAATCACCATGTTGAATATGTCTCACAAGTAGGAAGAGGGYGGAGAACTTACACATTTAGATGACACAAACGCATGTAGCATATAAAAAATTGCAGTCCTCAAGTTTATCTCAGGAATTCAAACCAGAGAAAGCAACCTTATATCACAAAAAAGAATGTGATAAAACAAACTGTGTCTCAGGCACATGTTTAATATAATAATGCAGCAGAGGAGAATCCAAAATGCGCGTGCGCACACACACACAAATAAACTTTGATGTTTATCTTGAACAAATGTTCGGGAAATTTGAACCCTTATACAGAGTATAATGCAATTTGAATGATCTAGAGCATCAATCGTGAAAATTTAAATAAAAGATACGTTTACATCGATATTCTATCATGTTTACATGATTATATCCACTTTTYTTAAGTTGAGCTTGATTAAATTAAAGTTTAGGTGTTATGATTATATCCTTCATTTTTGTATTTTAAGTCTTTATGARTTCTTTTCTATAAATGATGTAGATGCTGAGAATACTTATATTTGAATAAAATCATCTTTTCTCGTTAAAAAAATAATTAAAAGTGAGAGCATAAATAGGGTAAATTAGGAAGAAATTGTTATGTTGAGAATTTCTTAATTTTTTTTGGCAACAAGTAATTCATTAACACAAATTATTATAATATTACAAAGATTGTTCTTAGCTACCTCTCGAAGATTACGCATACAAGSCTTTGGAATATTACAGCAACTAATCTGACCAATGTACATCAGCTTTATAAATTATATGCAGAATTCGCTGTAACAATCCCTTCTGAATTATGCTGCCAATAAGTTACGTTGAGAATTGTTGTGTGCTGTAATAATTCTGTATCTTCAATCTTTGCGTCGTATAGTAGAGGCGAAGCAGCAACTGTCCTGCTGTCAATCTGTTCTATCACCTCTGGATTTGGAAGTTCAGTTATCCTACCTACCTTCGTCCTTACAAAAATAAATAAATAAATAAAACAGAATTATAAGAACGTCGAAGTGACTGAAGCACACAGAATACTGYGTAACTATATCAAATAAAACATTAGCGTCCAACCTCACAACAACCAAACACCCTAGACACAAGGAATTGAGATGTACAAGTAGTTTAAACTTTTGCTCAAACAATCTAAGCAAAAAAGGATATCCTGTAACCACATCAAACAAAACATTAGCGCCCAGCCTCATGACAAGGAAACACCCCCCACTTCAAGAAATTGAAGCAAGATGGTTTAAACTTATGCCTCAGACTTCCTATTCAAAGACACAAATTTCATCCTAATGCGACAAGTTCCTAATGTGCAGAATTACACCCTAATGTTAGGTTGCAATATAATGAATGCTGGGATGCATGTTAACCAATCATTCAAAATAAGTTTTTAACAAATCTGAAGAAAGACARCAAAAGAAGGCTACATACGCTTGGATACTTCAATAGTGATTGCAGAATTAGAGAGCCCAGGRWATGTACTCCATATCTTACAGCCACTTGTCCAGCTCCATTTAGAGCCTTATCATTGGAGAATAAGTAGTYCTCGAGTAATAGGATTCAAGGTACATTACATTTTGGAGCATCATTAGCAGTGGTTACACCCACTGCAACTGCCTTAGAGCACTGTCAATCAACAGAAAGATGACACCGATCAAACAAACTGAGGTTGAAAAATATTTTTCCATAAGGAATCACAATGAATATATNTATAAATGATGTAGATGCTGAGAATACTTATATTTGAATAAAATCATCTTTTCTCGTTAAAAAAATAATTAAAAGTGAGAGCATAAATAGGGTAAATTAGGAAGAAATTGTTATGTTGAGAATTTCTTAATTTTTTTTGGCAACAAGTAATTCATTAACACAAATTATTATAATATTACAAAGATTGTTCTTAGCTACCTCTCGAAGATTACGCATACAAGSCTTTGGAATATTACAGCAACTAATCTGACCAATGTACATCAGCTTTATAAATTATATGCAGAATTCGCTGTAACAATCCCTTCTGAATTATGCTGCCAATAAGTTACGTTGAGAATTGTTGTGTGCTGTAATAATTCTGTATCTTCAATCTTTGCGTCGTATAGTAGAGGCGAAGCAGCAACTGTCCTGCTGTCAATCTGTTCTATCACCTCTGGATTTGGAAGTTCAGTTATCCTACCTACCTTCGTCCTTACAAAAATAAATAAATAAATAAAACAGAATTATAAGAACGTCGAAGTGACTGAAGCACACAGAATACTGYGTAACTATATCAAATAAAACATTAGCGTCCAACCTCACAACAACCAAACACCCTAGACACAAGGAATTGAGATGTACAAGTAGTTTAAACTTTTGCTCAAACAATCTAAGCAAAAAAGGATATCCTGTAACCACATCAAACAAAACATTAGCGCCCAGCCTCATGACAAGGAAACACCCCCCACTTCAAGAAATTGAAGCAAGATGGTTTAAACTTATGCCTCAGACTTCCTATTCAAAGACACAAATTTCATCCTAATGCGACAAGTTCCTAATGTGCAGAATTACACCCTAATGTTAGGTTGCAATATAATGAATGCTGGGATGCATGTTAACCAATCATTCAAAATAAGTTTTTAACAAATCTGAAGAAAGACARCAAAAGAAGGCTACATACGCTTGGATACTTCAATAGTGATTGCAGAATTAGAGAGCCCAGGRWATGTACTCCATATCTTACAGCCACTTGTCCAGCTCCATTTAGAGCCTTATCATTGGAGAATAAGTAGTYCTCGAGTAATAGGATTCAAGGTACATTACATTTTGGAGCATCATTAGCAGTGGTTACACCCACTGCAACTGCCTTAGAGCACTGTCAATCAACAGAAAGATGACACCGATCAAACAAACTGAGGTTGAAAAATATTTTTCCATAAGGAATCACAATGAATATATATACTRTTAGAGTATTGTTTGGATCATAGTGGACACAGTCATATGGTGTGTAGAAATCAAGSCATAGTACCACACTATCAAAAGAATATTATGCTCATAAGCAAGGATCTTTATTACTCATGAAGGTCAAAATTATAATATACTATGTCTCATAAGAGACTTGTTGTTTATGCAAAAATCAGATAACTACCTAATCTAAGCTGGTACGACTGCAACTAGGTTGGATCTACTTCGTAACAAACAATAGACAACTAAGAACATAATAAAAACCAAATAGGAAACAAAGGAAGAGAACGACACCGAACATGGTCACGCGGAAAAACCCCATGAATAAGGGTAAAAAACCGCGGGTGGCTGTGAGTCCACCAATCCACTATGATTATGATCAAATCCACTATGATTATGATCAAGTACAGGTTCAAGGCTATGTCAATCTCAAGAATATGCTTCTCGATAAACTTCTCTCTCTCTCTCTCTCTCTCTCTCTCTCTCGTATTGCTCACTCAAGTAACAGTTTCAGTGATAGCTTTTTTCTGCCTTTTCACTATGATACAACATTCATTTATATATTCTAGGTATCACCGTTCTGGAATCTTCATTCCCTTGTTCTTAGGAATCAATAACCGCTTCTTTGTTCAACTGCCTGGACCGGTTCTTATGGGAGTGGTTGCTGACTAGAGCATATCTCCACGTTTCCTATTTTGTCGGGTGGCAGTTATGTTCCTCGATTATGCGGACTTGCTGGCTTGATTTTCTTGGGCTTCATCTTAGTGTATTGGGTCGTATTGCCTTCTACTCGACTTGGAAGTCTTCCTGCACTTAAGAGTACCTGCGAACCTACGAACATGCGAATATGTGAACTTGCGGATCAGTCAAAGGTTAGCTATGCATACGGAGATTCTGGGTATAACAATTAGCCCCTAACTTGTAGTGGAGGAAAATCATTTTTCGGCATTGCAAGTTAAATCTTGGAACTACTGTTTGCGTGTGACTTTTAATCTCAGAAATATCTTCGAAAATAAGATTTTCGATAGTTTTTCGCAGAAATCGAGGGAGGTTAGTTCGAAGTATTAATTTGGAAGCAATAAATACGAAGCATCATTG
>SNQN01009121.1:0-20503 GCA_008642245.1 Bassia scoparia
TTGAATAATTGAATTTTTGTACATAGAAGTAATCTAGGAGAAGACGCTATAAGGTTTCGGTTATATGTTTAACGAAAGATGCAAAAGGTATAATAAAGTAACAATTCGTGGCACGGATGAAGCACAACTCAAAGAAGCTTTCCATAGTCTAGCAGAAACCTCCCTAACTAATTTGAGAGGTCTCCATCAGGATCTCTCTTTCTCTTTAAATATACTACTACCCTTTTTCGCCGGTTACCAATCCCTAAGATGAGACATAAGAACAAAGGTTAGGTTGTCTTACCTGTGTAGTCAAACATAGTAGACTCCATCATGCGGTTTGATGTGTCTTTGTTATATGGAATGTAACTGAGAGTCCCTTAAGCCAAAAAGAAGATACGAGTGTAAAATCTCCATGGTTCCCACAAAATATTCGCGATGCCTCTGAATCCGACTGGGAGAAAGTAGGACATATCAGGCGCGTATTCCAGCACTGCTTTCCGAGAAGAAACCGATGAGCCATGGACTTGAAGAATGATGCCCTAATAATTCAGGGCAATTAAAGGAACTGACCTTTCCGTAGTACGACATTTAGGTCCTAGCGTTGATATTACTTTCTAAGAAAGTGCTTGAATAATTTTCAATCACTAGCACTATATTGTGGTTGAAACAATGTTCTATGTAATTTGTAGACTTCAAGTGTATATGATTGATTTGACATAAGGGGCAAGAATGCTCTTTGATAAGAAGTGCAATTGAGAATGAACACTTGTTAGTTAATAGGAGAAAGCCATTGGTACAAGAGTTTTTTCTAGTTGTTCATGTAGAGAAAGTATTGGAAAAGAGTCATTGGATTGAGAACATATTATGGGTGTCTTGTCTTATCGGTGCTAAGAATTTCATAGACACATGATTTTTGTAAATGTGGCTCTTTTGTTGCGTAGGGTACTTGCATTCTAGACATGATTTTGAAAGCGTCCTTGTCCAACGGATCGTGATTCTGGTTCAGCACCATGATCTGGGAGTGTCTTGTGAGGAGGTGACCCTTGTTCTAGAATGTCTGAGTTCTAAGGACACCACTTGAAATTTTGATCTGAGCAGAAGTCTTCGTTGTAATTATGTGATAAAAGAGTCCTTAGTCTTCAGGCGTCTGGTTTTAAGAGCATCGAGTTTGAGAATGATCGGCTGCGTGTCTGAAATTTAGAAAAGAGGTCTTCGTTCTGGCTCTGGAAGGTTTGCCAGACTATGGTATGTATCAAGTGTCTTGAGAGAATCTTGAAAGAGTTTTGTCCTGTGAGTTGGTCCAAATTAGGCATCATGGTTTGCAAGAGACCATGTATTTGAAAGAGAGTTCTGAAATTAACGAGAGGCTTTAAGTGCTTATGGTCTTCCCGTATCAAAGACTCACGATTTTGAGGCATGTACAGATCAATTGTCTAGGCTCTGATCTACTAGACATGTGAAGTATATGTCAATGAGCCTAATTCGAATTTGAAAGAGTCACTACTAAGGTCCCTGCGTTCTAGACACCAATGCTGACATACTCTCGTAAAAACGTGATTTGAGTAGGTGAGTCTTGTACTCATCCAGCGTACCTAGATAACGCTAGGACATGTAGGTATTGAGTAAAGTGTACTTTGAAAGAGTCTTGTCTAGGATCTTGGTTCTAGACATGAAAGGACGATAACTAAGATGTTATCGAATCAAATATCCTCAGTACGCAGTGCCAATGATGAAGAGTGTCATTCGAGAAGAGCTGACTTAGGAAAAGGTACATTTGGATGTGGACCTTGACTTTGACATTGGCCCAGCAAAGTGGAGATCAGGTGACTTTGATTGGAAAGGAAGTACAGGGTCCAAAACGTGATATTTTTTTCAGGATTTCCCTCTGATAGGCAAAAGACTCGAACACGTAATAGGGCCTTTAAGAGAAAACAAGAGGCCCGCCAACTGAAATTAAGGAGCCCATGATGACAACGAGCCCCCCAGCGAGGCTTTGAGACAACGGGTTATACGGAAGATTGTATGGTATGAGTTCCCCAACAAGATGTACTGACGCCAACAGGTCAGGTGGCTTTAACTTCTTTGGGAATTGAGCAATGAGTCCTTGAAGGTGACGCAAGAAAGGCTATGGTTCGAGAAATGAAAGGGTCAAATTTGTGCTAAGGGTCAGATGTGGCTAGATATGAGGTTGGTTTCAAAATTGAGTATCTATGGGTGAGGCTCTAAACTGGTAAAACATAATCGAATTCTTAGCAAGTAAAGCACTCAAAAGGGCCTCAAATGATTTAATGTTAATGCTGATTCTTTGCAGTAAACATGACCTCGGAGCGACCTTCCGCGCGTTTTAGTAAGTTCGAATAGAAGAAGAGGCTTCCTAACGTGTCATATTTGCAACTTCACAAAGTTGGACACTGGAAAATCTAGGACGAGCCAACCGTAAGTTTCGTCTGATGACTTCGGGAATATTGTAAACATTGATGGAGCCCATCGTGTGAGAGGGTCAAGCAGGTCTATGGCATGGTTAAGAAACTTATGGCTTGTATGGTCGGTTTTTTCAAAAGGCTTTCAAAGGGTTGTGTTTCGAGAGAGAGTGTTTGATCACAAAAAGGGCGACTTCTCGCATGGATTACGAAGTGCGCATCCTCATTTCTGGTGTCGTGCAGTGAAGTGGTCTTTTCATTTTTAGACTTTCATGCTCCTTCTTTCGTTTTGTTTGATTTGGCGCTTTAGACTCATCTAGTGGTGTTTCCTATTCGATAGAAGTCACGCCAGTGAATTTTTGCTATTATGATGAGAAAATCTCTTATTTTGTACTTGATTTTGAACTTTCTAATGATTTGACTATTTGAGTTTTGTGCATTATCTCTGTTTTATAAGTCACCAGTTTGTATTCATGTTTTTATTATATCTGCTCTAGAAAATTTGCACGTGACATGACATTATACTCCAGTAACACAGATACACCTCGTTTGGTCCAAAGGGCGTGAGAGATACAGTACAGTGTGGGGAGTCGATCTGAAAGAAGAAAGCATATTATCGTGCTAATTGAATTAGTTGTATGCTGTTGGTGGCAAAAAGAGTCGACAAGGTGTACTGAAGTGGTTTGCTGTGTCAGTATTGATCAATGGACGAAAGAGGAGAAATGTGAACGGCGATGAAAGGTCCAGGAGTGCTGCAGTAAGGACTGTAATGAAAGGCCCTTCGAGGTTTTCTTGGTGGACAAATTAGTATTCAATACAAATTTCAATATTAATTGAAACGCAGGTCATTAAAATATATATACAGCAAAGATTTGTGTGGCCAATTGGAGTGCGGTATATTTAGACTCTCCAGGTATAGCTGATAGATCAAGGAAAATAGAATGTAATCCTGCTCTTATCAAAGCGACTCCGATATACGAAATGAAGTACATCTTCTATTAGGACGTTATATACGCTCTAGGCTTAACCACAGCTAACGCTTACACACTAACATTAAGCACTGAAAACACTCAATACATATGGCTTCAAAAAGACTGCGAGTAGGCATAGCTCAGACGTAACTTCTAGTGCTATATTGGCAAGCACGATATATATATGAGCTAGGACCAGTACTCAGTAATCTAGACTCTCCACATGCTAGAAAGAAGGCGAACCGCGTCATTTATACCGCTACGCTCGTTTGAAGCGTCTACCATACTGTGTCAGGTGTTTCTTGTGCTCCTCAAAAAACTTGCCTTCTGCTGCCTATACAATACCCCTTGCCTGCAAATGCCATTGTTGCTCAACAGTCCGATACTACATCCTCACTCCAACGACTAATCACTAATGCTGTATACCTATACGCATAGACCGACTACCCTATCATCAATTTCTCATAGAAGTACACCTCATATATATCTCTCGTATGGCAAAAAACATCATTCGTTTTAGTTTCAAAAGCATCGATTCGCTTTCGCGTAATCAAACAGACGCAGTATAAAAAAGGTTGAATTCTGAATTACTCACACATTAATCTCTCTCACTTTCTTTTAATATGACTAACCATTGTTAGAGTTTTTAAATATAATTAAAAGATGTAGAGATCTGCATCTATTGTAACTTGTACAGTGATAAATATGTAGGGTTTCACAGATGCTCTTGCAAGGTTTTGCATAGATTGAGTTTGTTTTTCATTTTCATTATTATTACTCCCATTGTAAACTATATCTATTGCTTTATTCTTGGTTATACGAGAGAGAGGGCCGAAGAATGTCCATTTTGCGCTTGCGTTTCATCATTGACTAGACAATTTGTGTTTTCTCATCTTTGTTTTCCGATGAATAGCGATTCAAGACAAAGGATCCTTAGTTGTTATTGTGTTTTATCAACTATATATCTTTTGTTTTTCTTTGCAGATTTAGTGGTTAAAGATGAGTTTTGCATATATTGTGAAGTCTTACACTTCATAATTATTGGCATATTGTCAATTGATGTATAGGCTTTTGTATATATTTTGCTAAACAAAGACGTGGTTCGACAATGGGGCTGGGAATTATGTGAATCACTTTAAATCAGATTAACGATGGACAACCTGTTTTAGGCACCGTTTTAACATGATTAATACAAAGTGGTCACATTTTCTAGGTAGTGTGAGGCTCGTTTGGTGCCATAATAGGTCGGCCACCGAACCTTCGTAGTAATTTCAGAGGGTATATGTAACGCTCAAAGGTGCTACAACACGTAAGTGGTAGTGCATCCAATAATCGTGATTAATGGAATTACAATGAGCACCACAGCGATCGTTTAGCGAGGAGTTAGTGAAGGTGCTACAAATGCGGGCTGAATGGGTTAACAGATCTGATTCGTACCATGTCCCCGAACCCATGGACTGGTTACTCTGATTGGAACGTGGGGCCATTGATTTGACAACAACGTTTTCGGGCGTGAGCGTGAATAACCTATATAGCACGGTGGCGATTCCCCCTTACTCGACAACACTACCCAACGGCACTCACGTGCGGGATTCCCGTGGCTCAAGCCCATCGCAAAAGCCACCCGATGTAAGTACCAAGCCCGCGCGCGCGCTATAACGCTGAGGCGCCCCACGTCCTACCATTAGGCGACTCTGCTGGGGATAAATCACCGTTAGGTGAAAGTGGACAGACTTGAAAAGTCTCGTAATTCCATCCTCACGTTTGTAATTGGAATTGTTAGAGATTGTCTCATGTTGACCTTTCGAATATAGGTCGGCGCCTTAGGCTCCCTTGGTATAGAAGCATGTTCTAATGCCTCGAGACTAATAAGGGTGGGAACTAACCTTGATTATGGCTGGCATGCGCTGTTTAATTATGCATGTGCTAAGGCAAGTCCTACCCGCCCATGGCCGTGTGTGCACGTGTTACTGATTGCGTGTGCATAAGGGGTACTTGGCCATACATCGGCTAATTTGCAAGTGGTGAAAACTGGACCAGCAAGTGGACTTCATAACCCACCGCCTTGGGGGTAACTCATGGGTTTTTACTCGCGAGTGGGTTGGTTTGGGATTGTTTGTATCTTATCCATTGCGGCCGTGGCTGTACAGCAGGAGGGAACTGGGAGGCCGACCATCTTCAACCATGTCTTGAATCTGTGCTTCAAAACATGCAGCTCTCATGGTGTGACCCCTCCTTGGTGAACTCACACACACGGTGGGATTCCATCATTCCTAGATTTCTTATCATTCTGAAGGGTCTGGAGTGGGTCCATATGGTGAGCAAACGTGTACCTTTTTGCGGTTAGTCTATCTATATAGGAGCCTGCTCATCCTACCAAAGTCAACCAATTGGGAACAAGAAAATCGTCCACTAGTGGTCCTTCTGAGGCCTGTTGTTTGAAATGAGCACAGGATGGTTAGAAGAGTTGTCATTCGAGTAAATGTGGCTATGACTTGATCAGTTGGTTGAAAGAGAAGAGCGAGCCTACCTTTCTTGTTAAAGCCTTGCCCCCATTACCCTTATCACCTACGAACCCACCACCTACATGTGTACTTGCACAGTCCTCCTGCAAAAGTTTACAACTGTCGCTCGGGAGCCACCTACGTAATGTTCGTAGCGTGGGTCGCCAAGGTGACCACAAGAACACTCGCTGTGCAAACCAACCTAAGACAATTCGAGTAAGTATTCGCATACGTCACCAGATTCTCTCTCTCTCTCTCTCTCTTTTCCTAGGTTTCGTGGGGGTGGGGGTGTGACTATTGTGTGTGAGAAGTGAGGTTTCAGATCGGTTTTTTGGGTCTGCGTAGGAGTTGATTTGGGTTTCGATTGGGTGAGAATGGTGGTGGTAGGTGTTTTTCGATTGGGTGAATGGTGGTGGTTAGGGGTTTCGGATGGGTTGGTTTGGGTTTTCGATTGGGATGGGAATGGTGGTGGTTAGGTTATCGAATGGTTGCAGCAGCTTTCACTGGGTTCGATTGGGGTGGAAATGGTGGTGGTTAGGGTTTCGGATGGGTTATTATGTGTTTTATCGGATTAGGCTGCGGAAATGGTGGTGTTATGATTGGTCGGGTGGTGCGAGATGTGGTGGTGCTTCATAGAATTTTCAGGTGGAGTTGGTGTTTGAATCTCTGGGCGACTTGGAAGTGGCGGTGGCGTTGGGCATGTCGGTGACCGTGTTGGTTGGCGGTGGTGATGTCGGTTGGAATGGTGGCATTTGCTCTAAAGTTGGCGAGTGGTGATGTCAATTGATGTTGGTTGGTGGCAGTGGCGGCTCAGTTGATGTCAGTTGGTGTTTGGCAGTGGTGGTGGTGATACGTCAGATTGGTCGCTTCATGGCAGTGGCGGATGGTTAGGAATTGTGCCAGCTTTGTGTGTTAGGTTTGAGGCCGGCTTCGGCGGGTGGTTCCGTTGGTTAAGTGTACGTGTGACAATTGGTCTAGGCTTGGATAGGGTGGCGGTTGGGTTGAATTGTACGGGACTGTTGGTGGTTGGTTGTCTTTGTGTCACGAGTACCTCGGGCCGGAGTGGTGATGTCAGTTGTGTTCGGTTGGCCAGTGGCGGTGGTGAATGTGTTGGTGTTGGTTGGCATTGGTTGCAGTGCTGATTGGTGGTAGCAATGGTGGATAATCTCCACCTTTCCACCTCTTTTCTTTTCTCATATTAAACTAAGGGCAATTTGGTCATTACAACAATAAACACAAAACTTGCAAATCTTGCTTAGGTAGTCCGTTGCCCTCCTGAAAGAGTTGCGATAAAAACGAACGGAGGAAGTTTTGCTTAAAAGGTTTTGTGATAATTTTCTAATGTTAATGGGGTAAATAGAGCTAGTCATAGGTCGGTTTCGAGCTGCCCAAAGTAAAATACAGCCTCCTATCCTTTATATACTGTGATCGTCTCAGTTTCGAAGATGCTAACGCTATTTGATGGTAGTGCTAAGTTTTCAGATAAAGTGATGAACAGAAGGAGTCTGTGGATTCATACAATTTGTTAAGGTTATTAAATAAACTTTTATAACTTCCACTTTTGGGATTGTTCGGTGCTAGTTTTTAAGTTACGCTTGAAAATGAATAAAAGCAATGGACTTGGAATCCTTGTGAAGATATCATGTTTCCTATTGTATTTAACAATTCAGTAACTTTAAATAATGACTCCCTATCAGCTGCAGATCTCGATTTCTTCTTAGCTTCTAACAAATTTCTTTGTAAACCCCAATATAACTTAAAAAGTATCCTCACTGTATGTGTAAATAGTGTTAGCCTTTAGTAGATTTTGACATGTCTTCTCTGTTAACAGTAGGCGTGGGTGCATAAAGGTTCTTCGTGGTGGACCGAGTGGGGGGGGGGGAAAAACAGCATAAACGCAAAGAAACGAATGGCGAAGATTGAATAAATGGCGAACAAAGCTTTTTTCAATATTTGGTACTTTGTACAAACCGATTCAATAGGGATGAGTACTAGATCACTTCTGAATGTTGGAGATGTCGGGGAAATTGATTTAAGGTGAAATATATTGAACCATAGAGCCCCTCTCAAATTCTAATCTTTTGTTGCCCGTTTTCAAGATCTTCATTGGGTGTTCCCTAAAAAAAAGGATCTTCATTAGGTGGGAAGGAAAATTTTGATGTCTTTATTGTAAAGACCACCCGAAGTCAATGAAAATCAAATTTTTTAAAATTATTTGTTTATTTTTTGGTCATATCCACAAATTTTAAGTCATAAACCTAATAAACACAAAAAATTTGAACTTCATACAAATTCTAGATTTGAGGAAATATAATGAGTCATTCACTTTTTTTATTTGAAAGTAATTAAAAGTAACATAAAAAAATATTATTACTGTTTATAGATTTTTAATTTTAGAATAAAAATCACTTTGATGGTTACACATTGTGTACAAGTAGAATTAGTTTATTGATTATTTCAATCCAAAGTAATACTTCTGTACTTCCTTTGTTATTATAATACTGTGTATTTCTTGTCTATATTTGTGTATGTGTACTTCCTAAGAAAGTTTTTAAATTATTTATACAATTTTCCTTTTTGGACAATTGTTTTTTCTCTTTTTATTTCCTTTTTTTAAAAAAAACTCCGAGTCATCAATCAAGCGTGGTGTGAAAACATACATAAAATGATAACTCCACAACCTATCTACTTCCTCCAAATCAATTTATTGGCAACAAAAGACTAGCAACGGAACTCCTAGGCATTTTTCTCTTAAGGTTAATTAGATGAAAGTAATTACTAATTTAATTAAGCTAATGAAGAAGAGAAAGCTAACTACCATCCCACTGCCTACGACCAATAAATAACAGGCCAATCGCCTCCTACCGACCGCACGGCGCCACCAACACCAACTTCAGCCACCGTCGCCTCCAAAAACTAAAATCAACCACCACTATCTGCTGAACCAATACCCACACTGCAAATTCGACCATGCAAATTCGACCAACAACAAGGGAGTTTCGAACCAACATACAAGGGAATTTCGATCAACAACAGCGGAATGTCGATCCAACAACATATTCGACCAACACACATTCGACCAATAGCCATAACAAATTCAGAAACAAGGGTGGCAGAGGACAACTCAGCCAAATTTCCAATCTAGTGAGGGAGTTGCAGGGAGTTCGATATCCGTCAATGGTAGCGGTGGGTGGTGGCGAAGGGACGCATTCAATCAGTCGGTGGGTGACTGTTTGAGAGTGAGAGAGTGTTGGCCGGCCCGTGGGTGGTGATAGAGTGGTTGCTAGTTAGGTAAGAAGAGTGAGTGATTAAGTTTTTTATTAAGTAGATTATGTATTAATTAAGTTTTAATAAAGGGTATAATTGTAATTTTATAGGGAAAAATCTACCCAAAGAAAGGGAAAGAAAATATTCTGATGTATTAATGACAATTTCCATTTTGGGCAAATTGTTTTGCCAAATAAAAAGAATCGGAGGAAGTAGATAATTTTTTAAGTTGTCTGTTAATGGTTATATTTTAATACATTTAATGGATCGGTGGTTTATAGGGACAGTCACTCAGCCTTTATTATAAGAGAATATATTATATTTATTATTTGGTTTCAACCATTAGGCTTAGCTGATCAGTGCTTTAATATGTGTTTATTTTCATATCAATTTATTTTATTTCAATCAGTTCAACTCCTAACTCCTTAATCCTCACTCTCTCATAAACATTCATTTCAATTGTTTTTAATTATAGTAAACGGATTCCTAAGTGGGTACAGTGGACAATCAGTATCTCATTGAAATCTAATATGGGGCTCCCGAGGCTACATAGACTTCTTCTCAAAGTGTCTTGTAAATAAAATAGATGTGTTTCGCTAATTTTAAAAAATTATTTGTGCTAAAAGTCTAAAACCCCTCAAATTACGTTTATTTATGTGGATCCTTGGTTTTTCTATAAAAGAGTTCGATTCAAATTCTGTTAGATCGGTTTCCAAGAAGACTCATAAGAGGAGAAAAAAACATGATGACCAAATTAGCCGAGAGAATAAGATGAGAAAAGAATACTTAGGCAGAATAATATTCACTATATATATATAGATATGCTTATGGTTTTATAAACCCACTCACGATACATTTGTTGGTCATGGTCCAATCGATATTGTCATGTGTAAGAAAAGTAGTGGCTTTATTGATATTTATAATTTAGCCATGACTCTTCTGTCCAATGATTTGGTGGTCTTTCTTTATAATTATGAAAAACCAACACAAAAGATATATAAAATACCACAAAGGTGAGTTACAAGTTGGAGTTTTTTTCCATTAATGTATCATCTTCCTCAAGTATGTTGTAATATAATAGATATATCATTAATAATTAATATCTTATTATCACAATAATAAAAAAATGCAAAGGAGAGATCAATATCCGTATTTGAGTAAATTAAATTTTCGGGTTCTGTGCACTTGGATTTTTATATATTTTTGTGATTACTTACACATTAATAGTTCCGAATAAACAGTAATTGAGAAACCCATATAGGTATAATTTTCACAGAACAACCACTCACACCACACTCCTACAAAAAGAGTGGTCTGTTTTGACCCTCTTTCTACTTCAGCATGACGGCAATTGAAGGCTCTTCGAGCATCGTTCGTTTATAGGCAAACCGCACCCACGTAACTCTGCATCATACGACGCGTCTCTCTCACACGATGACATGATGAATATGATAAAGTTGGCAATATTGTTTTTTTAAACTATGTTTGGAAAGCAGGTCACAGCATGGAAAACTTAGTGATCACGCAATCTAGCTAGTCTCCTAGATTGGTGTAAGCCATGCGTTTGTGCGTCCTTATTCATAGTCTGGCTTGCTGGTACTAGGGCTTAGACAGAGGAAGATCGGGCCGTAATAATGTCATGAGGAGTTAAACGGCAATCCGAGCATGTCTCTAAATAATAAATTGGTTCGAGTCGTCTCTATTAGTGTTTCAAATGAGAGAAGAGAATTGTTTGAATTTATGTTAGGCTGGCTCAGTCGCTAGTGAACGTTTTATGCGTTGCAGCATTGAGTGTAAGTAGCCTCTTGTATCTGATTGTTGATTTTCTATTTCGATGAAATATAATCACATATTAGGCTTAATGGATATGTGGCATTGTTGTTCATACTTGCAGGTAATTTGTTTTCCTTAATAGATAAATGTCCCAAGATAGAAGAAACGACTCTTCATAGTATTGCATAAATTGGGCAGACGATAAGTGGTTTATCGTTTGAATATGGGTTTCTTTATTAACGGGGGTTGGATAATTAGTTTTCTTCACCATCTTTTGCTTTCGCTAAGTTTCTTTCTTGTTTGCGCACTTTGTTTGGCCAATCAGGCTGATGGATGACGCAAAAATATATGCCATAATACCTTAACAGTGGGCTGTCCCTTAGGTTTCATTTTAGGGAGTATTGAACCTTACCCACAAGCTTGTGTTTGTAATTTCTTATGTACATAAGCCGGAGAACCACATTCAAAGTTGGAGATACCTTATCACCCTGTAATACGAAATTTATTTTGAATTGCGAAATTAAAGTTTTGTATTATACCTTCGTGAAGCCAGACGCTCGCTCTCGCACACAGAGAACATATAATCATTACTTTATATGCTCTGGGACATATGTCATCAAACTATTCTTCTTTCATGTTATAGTTACTTAATGAGAGAAGAATAGAGTGTCACTGAAAAACTTCTGAAACTGAATCTAATGAGAGTTGCAGTTACCGCATAAATATTAGATAAGTATAGGATTTGTTTGTAATTCTTTTGGATCAAATATATAGAAATTCCAAGTTTTGACTGTTTTACCTTCATGCCAATACCACAGTACCTTTTTCATATTGCCAATCATATACTTAGCCACATAACTTTTTCTACTTAACTATCCCCTTGTCATCGAGCATATTTAGGCTTACCCTCTTTTTACGAATTTGCATTTTTTAGTTAGCCACACTGAACTCCAAACTGGTTTAAGCTTATTCTTTGTTTCTTCAGTTTGTGGAGAGCAGAGGTTATCTCAAGAGTGATTTGTATGGACTCAATTGCCCGTCTCTTTTCTTGCTTCTCTCTGCTCTTCTCTTGATTGATTTGGGAATCAAAGTGTTGATGTTCGCAAAGGTATTGTTATACTTTGTAAAAAATGCTAGTAAACTGATGCTAGGATTTGGATTAAGTATATTTGTATGATTGTTTTGGTTTACATTAAAATTCAAACAAATTTGGAATCTGTAATGACTTCGTATATACTTTACTTCCCTAGTTTTGGGGCTTTTTGTTTCCTACATTGATGATGATTGAAAAATCTTCCTTGTGAAATCTTCTCTTGCTGCAGTTGTATTTTTTGTCTGGTGGACAATCTACATCATCACTCGAGAAAGAATTCTTTTCGTACCAGTCTCTAGAGGAACTTAATAGTACCTTCAATTGCATTTCTGGTGACCAAATTTAGCTAATTCGAATTCACAAAGCTAGATACGGAGCCGCACAATCCGATGCCTAGTGACAATGATGATATCATTGAGGGAGTTTTGTACTTCTGATTATGAATTATTTGAACTTCTAATGGTATGAATTTATTTTTGGTTTGTGTACTATTATACATATTTGAATTCTATGATGAATTTTTAGTATATTAATGAATAAAATGAATTTTTAGTATCATACGTAAATTGCAAATTGAATCGTATTCGATACAAACTCTCTTTGATATGTAAGTACATTGTGTGTGTTGTAATCTATATATACCCTTTGAACCTTCAATCGCACCAAAATGTAATTATTTTTTTAAAAATTTCAAACTACCAAATTGAAAGCCTTTAGAAGAAAAACGCTTTTAAATTAACTAGAATACAACTGCCAAAAATTTTGGCAGCAAAAGTATATATTTACATGGAGCGCTTATTAGAAGCGCTTTTAATCCTTTAAAAGTGGTATACTTAATGAATAGCGCTTATGGGAAAGCACTTTTAAATTCATTTCCCAAGTGCCCACATATAACAAACGCGGCTTTATGGAAAAACTCGTTTAAAGAAACATTTTCAGCTGCTTTTAAATAGCTCGCTTTTGGCCATAGTGCAATCAGCATTTAGCGAGTCAAACTTGTAAGATTGACGTGCTATGGCTATTCCTTTTCAAACACATGAGTGTTTTTGGGTGAGATGTGGAGGGTGCTTTAGTGATTTAGGCCACAAAAGTAGATTCATGTGCACATTTTGACCGCACATGTGGGGTGGTGGAGCTCGAAATGGTCTCCATTTTCAACAACCACCGCACAACAGAAGAGGAGTGCCACTAGTGAAAGATCCTTCCTTGATTCCGATTCTGCAGTCTACATAACTTATTTGGCTAGTTTGTGTTTTTTATGATTTCACGTTCTTGGATAGCCATTGAGCTTACGTTGCGCTGTATCTTGGTCGGTCCTTTCTACCTGGAGCGAATTGGCCATCAGCATTTGTTCTGACGACTGGTTGCTTATCAATCCTTTTTTGGTGACCCCATGATCGCATGCGGGGCCGGCCCACCGGCAACCAAACTCTTCACATTCCCTTTGCCTTCATATCTCTTTTTTGGGCCTCAGGTCGCATACAGGGAGCACATACCGCCACCATGAAACCAGACTCTTGCGAGAGAAGTCGCGCTTGCTTCTGCATCCCTTTTTGGGCCCATGGGGTCGCCATCCGCGGGGAGGCACTCGCCAACCAACCCGAAAGCATGCGCACCAATCAACACTACTAAGTGATGATGGCCCAACTAGAGAGTCTGGCCACAACGCCGGTAGCGGATTATGCATAATCCGAGCCTTATCCTAAAGGAAGTCGGATTATAAATCAGCCCCATTCCGTACTTCGACTCCCGAGATCCGAATCCGAGAATCTGACTCATCCGTTCCGACATTCCGATCCCGACTGAATCCGAATTTTTCTCCACCTATATATATATATTTTTAAAAAATTCTCGTACTTTTTAGTGTTTTTTTCCTAGTAAATTTTCTTATATTTACTCTTTTTTTATAGAAATAGTTTTTGCTGTAACATTAATACATAAGTACGCAATTACAATATAAAATTAAATGAATAATTCATAAATCGGGTCGGATTATATATCGGATTTTTGTAAGTATCTCGACTCCGACCCTCCTCCTATTCGGACAGTCGGACTTTTTAACGGAGTCGGAGTCGGACTTTATTTATATGGATATTCGAGCAGATATTTTCTTTTGCCATCGAATCGGCAGCGGATTGCGATCGGATCCGAACTTTGAATTGCCTTCCATAAACACAACCCTATCGCTCCAAAACCTACGAACATTCTATGAAATTGGAAACGAAACATCTCTCAAAGTAAGGCAAGGAGATTGTTGGAGAAAGTGGGCAAACTGAAGATGATCGAGTAAAAAAAAGGAACAGCTATCAACCCCTAAAAATGGCGGAGTAAAGATAGGCGGATGAAATTCGAAGCACAAAAAGGCGAGTATTGAGAAGAGTACAGGTGAAGCCTTATGGCAGGTGGTGAGGGTCAAAAGAAAAGGTCAAATGTCAATTAATGTAAGTCACAAAGGGCTCAAAATGCTGTAGTTCACTGTTCATTATGAACAGTACCACAATGGGTGTGGTTTGGATGTAGCTTATTGGGAGTAGCTTTTAAGAGTTTTGACCAGTCAAACTTTATTTAATCTTAAGATAGCAAGTTGTTGGAATGAGCAATTTTGTAGTGTTTTCATGGTAAGCTTGTAGCGTTTGAGTAGAGGGTTTGCAAAAAGTTACTGAATGTTTTTTCGGAGTAGCTTTTTCTGCAATACGCCTACAGTTTTAATTTCTGTATATTATAACATTTTAATATACACTACTTCACCGCTACTTATTTTAACCAAAACACTAACAATTATAATCAAGCTTAACCGCTACTAGTCGATCAGCTACACTATCTGTTTTTACAGCTGACATCGTACTTCTACCAACTTTAACAGCTACTCTACCGTAGTTTTTCCAAACATACAGGCCCAATGCGCGTCCTCTTAATTTTGAGGTAGGGAAAGAAGATAAGATCCTCCATCGCTAACGGGAGTAGAGATCTAGTTCGCGCCATAAGCGCACCACACCAGGTTTACGTTTGTTCAGAAAACATCGACGAACGTAGTCTACGAATAGTGATGCTCAGTCAAGTGGGCAGATCCAGCTTATTGTATGGTGGGCGCGCCGTATCAAGCCGAAGCCTCAGCCTAACCTATTTGAGAGCCGCAGACAGTTATTGATTAGAGCGGATAAGAGCCACCTATTCGCCTATATGTAAGCTTCACGGTTAACAATTAACACGGCATGCATAATTTTGACAATTGTATTTGCAGTGAGCACCTCAGTGGTTGAAGTAACTTACGAACTTGTGTATCTTAGTTCAAGGGTTCGACTTCCCTTTCATCTTTTTTTTTATTTCATCCTAATTTTTCTTCTCTATTATTCGCCCACGATAGCCCACCAAGGCATCTCAGTAGGTACGGTTAGGTTAGTTGCCTACTTTCACTATCTACTATTCGTTTTGAGGTCGCTTTGGACGATTGGCACCAAATGAAGAGATTTGTGGAGGTCCTTCGTACATAATAGAAGTATAATGAGTAGATAGGACGCTAAGAAATGTTCTCTATAGTTACTCTAGATAGATGGTGACCTAAAACATGTAGATAATGATTAGTAATACAGATGCGAGGAGGTAGGCAATGGACCTGCCACTTTGGCTAATAATCCATGAACGATTAAAGGGTTTTTTTTGCGGAAAAGTCGCCTAAAGTATAAATCGATTTCAAATAACAAAACTTTTTAACCTAAAATAGCAGTAGAGCGTTTGAGTTTGTTGCAATTAATGTGATGTTTCTAAGTATGGTATTTGTTTTAAATAAAACGATATAAGAGGAATGTGCTATTTTTCCTGTTTTTGTACGTTTAATTTTCCAACTTTTCAAAAATTTTTAAAAATATGTCATATTTAACCTAATTTGTTTCGTTTTTCTCACTCTATTCCGCCTAAGTATGATCTCTTCGTTAAAATGCGTGCAAAAAGCAAAGTTGCTATGTAAAAAAGTAAACAAAGGGAAGTAATATAGAATACGGAGTACTTTCTTTTTTAAATTGTATTTTTTAAATACTTCGTTGTATGTTCGGTAATCGTAGACTTATCTTTTTAGATTAGTGCTTTTCTTGTTTTGTGTTGTTGTTGTTTGTTACTTCTTGTTTGTATTGTTGAATTTTAATTGTTGTTTTGTGTAGGCGCTTTTTTACTACCATTCTCACTCTTGTTGAGGTACCTACACTCGCGACTCTTTAATGTTGGCTTGATCACAATGTAATCGTGCATTAGAGCCACGGAGTTATTTAAGAGGTTCATTGAGTTAGAAATAAAAATGTCCGAGCTAACCGTTAGATAGAAATAATTGAATGTAATTACTCAACAAAGTAAATGTGTGAGCAATTATGGGAGAAAAAAGTAATTTTGAAGTAAAATGATTGTGGGTAATTAGAGAATGTTTACTTAAAAAAGAGTAAATTTCATTAATGGTTGAGTAAATAAGGTAAAAAGTAAAAAAGTTATTGATTTGGATTGGTTTGGAAGCAACTATTTAAAAAAATTCCAAAATCTAAAACTCGGATCACAGACTAAGAAATACATGAAGTAATTATGTTAAAATATATGTGAAAATGAATATGAAACCTCACACCACAATTGTAATTGTTTGAATAGTTTTGATTTTTCTTTTTTTTTGTGGTGCCAAAAACTGAACCACAAAAGGTGAGGATATGGAAATCGATCACCACGTCATCACCTAATTAAAATCGGAAGAGGAAGCTTTAAAGTTTATTTAAATGTACTGTTTAATAAGTACAATTATTATTTGTGTGTTAGAATTAGTATGAGTCTATGAGAGAAGGAATGTTGTACTTACCATATAACTCACATGATTTGCGTGTATAGATCCGAGAGATCACACCGAAGGCGGTAATCCACTCACCTGGATCCACGCCACTGTTTCTTCTGTGTATGTTCTCAGCCCTTACAGCGTAACACTAGACATGAGGAAATGGTTACTTGTTTGGCAAGATAGATTGTAGTGCCCACGCTCGTTCACAAAGCGGTCACGCTAGATATAAGGAATGAATAGGTTGGTAACTATATGTGGGAGTGACTGCATTTAGTCACGCGCTAATCGCGGTTGGTTATCAGATTTCTCGATCAAAAACAATTGGAAGGCGGACCTAGAAACTAACCAGCAGAATAGTAATAGATATATCGCGCCGTAGCTAGCGGCACGGGTGTGTTTATTCAAGCCAAAATACTGATGAGATCTTCGGGAGGGGGCGGACTTGGACCACGGAACTAATTACCAGGAATTCGGATAAACTAAAGAATGAAACCGGGTGATTTAAAAAAAAAATTGCTGCGCATCGTTATGAAGCTTGATAAGTGAAATAATATCCGTACTTCCAACATTCAGTGTATGGCAGTTTTGAGTTTGCATGCACCCAAAAGGAGAAAATAGCACGAGATAATTGTTTTAAGGAAAAAGAGGCACAATACATTAATCCCAACCTTTTGACCTCCCGCTCATAAATAATCCCACAGAAGTTAATCTCAAATAATGCCGAACGTTGTTACTTAACATCTTTTCACCAAAATGTGGAGATCCTTTTAAACCTTTACACTCACATTAAGCCAGGTTAATTTTTCATTTTTTTATTTTCTTTTTTCTGTTTTTATTTTGTTTTTGGTCACTCAAAAGCCCCCTCAACTTCTCTCCTCTCGCTTAACCATGGAACCACCATCTCAGATCCCACCACCACCCTAATTTCCCATCCCAACTCGACGCGTCATCCTAGACACCCACCAACCGTCGCAAAGTCCGCGCACACCACACCTACAGCGCCTTCTTTTGCTAACAAAAGTTCGAAAACAAGGGGTTCAGACCCCTCTATTTCTCCTTCGCCACCACCTGCAGAGACGCAAACACCTATCCCTCTCCTAAGTTCGATTGACCACACCGCTAGCATTCACCGAATTTCCACCGATCCAAATCTTCTCTTCTCGTTCCATTCTCTCTCCACTGACACATCACTAATACCCTGAGTATCACTTGTCGACGGGAAATTAAGAACGATCCCTTAGGATTGTTTACGGGAGGGCAACTCACAGTGGTCATTCTAAATAGATAAATCTAGCATTTCTCACGATGTAGTTCATTAGCTTGTACGAAAACTGATCTCCTGCCGTTTGGCTGTCGATCCTGTTGGTTTGTCGATTATCGTATGGTCTTTCGGACCATGGTAAACTCATTTTGCGCCATAGGTTTACAGAATTGAACCCTCTGTTTGTAGGTTTTTGAAAAAATTGAAGTGACCTTGCACAAAGTCTTCTCCCTCGTACTACCTTCTTCCTCTACCAACCTATTTTTTCCATGTAGGTCTGTTGCGAGGATATCCTCCTCTTGGTTTGCGCATGGCTTGCTTAGCTCCGATCCCTCCTTGTCAGCCCTCTCACACGGTAAATTTTTGAAATTTTGAAACTCAAAAACACATTTTCTGCTTCAGTCACTTCGATTCTGATACCGCACCTCCTTCCGAACTAAAATTTGCTTCTTGATTTCTGTCTTCCCTTGGATTCTATAAAAGTGTCGATTCTCACTTTGTGGGTATTTTCTACACTAATACTATTCTCTCCACTTCTTGATTTGACTTAGCCTCCAGTCACTGTTGAACTTTGATGTTGGTATGGTTTCATTTCCCCTAAATTATATGGTATTAATCATGTTGAATTTCTTGATGCTGTATCTAATTGCTAAATCCCTTTAGTATGGTAATACGGCCTTTCCTCGGATGATTCCTAGCTTGTATTTAGTATGAGATGTTGCAACTTGTTGGGAAAATTATATGCCCCTAAATTTGCTGTTAGGCAGTCTTTGCTTGTTTATATTCAGTGCGAGTTTATTACAATCAGTTTTTTCCTGAAGTTTGTTTTTTGTTCGGCTAAGTACGAGGTGTTGTTAATTTGTTGCTTTACYWGACTGTGTATGTTAAATTATTCAAGTTGTTCTTGTTGCAATGTTGTTATTCCTGGCTGTGTAGCTCACTGTCCCAGCACCTCTGTGGTGGATTTTCTGAATCCATTGTCCTCGAGCTCTCCAAATGGTAATTTATTGATAGCAGACGCAATTAATGCACAAACTCCTAGACGTAGCCCTAGGCTGAAGGCTAGGCAATCAAATACTCCAATTCATAAGGTCGCAGATGGCAAGGAGTATATGTTGGAGCCTAATGTGAGTGAGCCACAAGTTGGAATGGTGTTTAGAACAATGACTGACGTAGAAAAGTACTACAAGGCGTATGCTAAGTCCGTTGGTTTTGGGGTCATAAGACCACAAGGTTCTTATAGGACTGGTAAAGAACGACGGGCAACCACATGGCGTTGTTCTTGTTCAGGGGACCCCGATGCACCATCGAAATGTAAGTCTAAGMAAATGTGTAATGGTCGTAGCGGTAGCCTTACTAATGATAATGATGCTGGGTATCCTCGAAGGAGGAAGTCAAAGAAGTGCTTTTGCGAGGCCAAAATATATGCAACTATTAACCCGRCCAAGGAGTGGGTTATTCGTAAGGTTGTGTTGGAACACACCAATCACACCCCAAAGCCTTGCAATGCAAAAATGGTGAAGGAGTATCGCATGGAAGCGTTAACTAAGGCACTTAAGCGAAGGATTCTAAGTGATTATCATGCCGGGATCCCTGTTTCGAAGATAATGAATTGCTTAGCACATGATAGGGGTGGTTATCACAACATGCCTTTCACAGAGGCAGACATAAGGCATGTTGTCCATGAGCATCGAAGGCTAAAGATGCAAGGTGGAGACACAAATGCCCTCATCTCGTACTTTGACAAGATGCGTATGGATAATCCGAAATTCTACCACACACACAGGCTCGATTCAGAAGGGTACATGAAAGACATTTTTTGGGTGGACCCGCACAGTATTGCGGCGTATGAGGACTTCTGTGATGTGGTATGTTTTGACACTACCTACCTGACTAATCAATATGCTTTGCCCTTCGCCAACTTTGTTGGGGTCAATCATCATGGGCAGAGCATATTGTTTGGATGTGCCTTGATCTCAAAGGAGGATTCGGAGACATTTGAGTGGGTTTTTAGGCAGTGGTTGCAGTGCATGAATGGTGTTGCCCCGGGTGGTATTCTTACCGACCAAGCCGCGRCAATGAGAAAACCGTTGGAGGATGTGATGCCCACCACTAGACATCGATGGTGCATTTGGCACATTCTTCAAAAGCTTCCGTATAAATTGGGCTATCATGACAAGTAAGCGTTTAACTGTTTTGATCTGTTTGCATTTTGTGTTGTTTTTTTGGTTATATGTTACCTATCAATTATAATTTAGTGTTGATGCGGATTACTGTCTTATACATTAGGTGTTCACATATTGTGTCCCTGTAATCGTATTTTTTTYGTAGGTATAGTGACATTAAAGACGCTCTCCGAGACGCGGTGTACAATAGTTTAGGTCCCTTTGATTTTGAGAGTCGTTGGAAAGATGTTGTAAAGAAGTTT
>SNQN01009122.1:0-23234 GCA_008642245.1 Bassia scoparia
CTTTGAAGCCTAAATGAAGTCCCTGAAAAAATGAATTACACATAGGACAAGATTTTTACATATGAATTAAATCCATGGTAAGTAAAATAAAAAAAATTTAGAGAGGAGTGTAAGTGAAGTGATATGTCGAATGCGATGGTAATAGACAGCGTGTGAGTTAATGGACTTTTTAAGTGATGAGAGAAAGTCAGAGAGTAGTCCAGATGATAGAAGCCAGAGATGGGGTACGGAAAAACCGGCGAGGGAGCCGCAAATAAAATCGTCTTTATGAGAACAGCCGGCACAGCCGCAAAGAGAAGAGTTTTTGTTGGAAGCATTTATACAACATTCAAGCCTTCTGTACTCAGCTTGAGATATGCAACAAGTTACATACATTACCATCTAATGTTATGACTCACCTCGCATTATATAAAGTTTAATGCAACACGACAATGAGTGAGCATACTCTATAGCCTATGCAGTCATGAGTCAAATAACCAAATTCTAAAAAAGATTAGGCACAGAATTAAATCAAACACAGATAATATCAAATTACGAATCACTCGTCACGCTTCCGATTAAGCCCAAAGGCTAGCAACTAAATATAAAAAAGAAAATACTAGAACCACCAGTAAGCCTCACACCTCTTCCAGGATACTATCGACCATCACTAGGTTCTTTCATCATCACACAGTTCGGTTCAATTGCTACACACTGCTCACGCACCCCCCACCAACACCATCGTACACTCCCACAACAAATATCATGAAATCATTTCAGTCGGATCTGCCCCTATACCTTAAATTATCTCACTATGCTACACAAAATACCTTTGCCATACCTACTACCTTCTCCACTATGCATTCTACCCACTGTTCATCACTTACCCTTTCTCCTCTCTTGTAATTACTTTCATTATCTAACACGATATTGCATCCACATAATCACACCGATTACACATAATGCATATGACACTATTGAATTACATTATATGAGCTCTATTGCATAATTTATATTCACTCCAAATTTAAGACTCAAGGTCTAATTACAAAGAATTATATGCGCTATACTATTTTAATTATTAATATTATCAACTGCATCATAATGTATAAGGGTAATTAAAATTTTACGATGGAGACACACCATATGTTCCCTTCACCTTTATATTAACTAAGCATCTTTATAGTAGCACTAAACATAAACCGGCAAGATGTGTAGCATTAGTACTGTATCAAAAGAAAATTACATATTCATGTTAAAATTAGATTAGCTCAGTATAATCTTCTGGATAGTATGTTAGTCTACTGATGGTATTAGTTTGTACGATGAAGCACGCTGATGCACTTGGCTTAGACTATGAAATATTGCAATTCACAGTTTATTAAATGGATTGAGTATATTTTTATCTTAACTAATGAAAATTAAAATACTATATAATTAAAAAATTAGAAATTGTCAAACTTTCAAAGCTATAGCTAATTAGCAATACGAACTTGTGGTATCTTAATACCTTTTAGATGCTAATTGTTTAATCACAACACTGGCAAGTTGAGTTTGCTATGACTGACTTTGAAAGGCGGGGTGTAAAAGAATTTTGTAAATAATGTATGTAATTAAGATTGAGTAAGTAACTATATCATTAATTTAAAAGTGAATTACTATAATCTATCGGTTTGCAAATATTGTTAATGATATATATATATGATATGAAAATATTGTCATTGAAGTTGATTGTGCACGAATTAGAGTTCTCAGATCAAATTATGATATTGATTCATAATTTTCTAATTGAAAAGCGAGAATGGTGCCTAAATTCAACCTCATCAAAGATCAAATTCACTTTTTTTGTTGTATTTTTTTATTAAGAAAGGTTATTTTATAAGTCTCCTTTAATTTACTTCACATGAAAATGGTGAATTAATTATTAAGGGTATTTGCTACTTGACTTTATAATAGGGGGGCACAATTCATCTTGCCCTCCCCTGCCTACCTTATATATATATGAGTGATGAATTACATGTAAATATTTCGTGCTAAGAGTATGAATCATAATAGTCAATATTTCAAAATAACTACTAGCTCTAAATATCGTATTTTGATCTATCGATGATGATTCATAATCTCGATGTGTATGTTTCGCGACATGACCCCAATATTTGATTTGCATCGGTTTACTATGCGCTCTTGTCTAAGGTGAGCGTGTGAGATAGATACCTCTATAGTGTACGGTTGACGTGACTTTGCGTGAGATGCCTAGATTATCACTATTTAAGATTTGACGATTAGTCATCTATTGATATAAATGACACTGAATTGGATCTTGTGAGCTTCGAGTGACAACGGTGATCAGCTTGAAAAGCTGTATGAATTATGCTTTAGAGATGAGTGTATGATTAAGAATTAAGATATCTATTACTTATGCAGAGCCTATATTTGATCTCTACTTAATCTAAAAGAATTGAAGGCATGAAATCCCTAAAGGAATATCAGAAAAACATGGCGGTGAATTAGGTTACAAGCAAAGTTGTCCYTCAAAAASCAAGAGGCCCAAAAGGGACATGACGACTCTCAACTTGGGAATYAGACGCATGCAAAGAAGGATCCACCCAAGAAGAAACCCACCGGGTCTTGAGGCATAGAAGTCTCTCACTAGGAATARCCGATCTCATATCTCCAACCTCATGRCCATAAGGGAGTAATTTACAACTCAAACCTTTAGAGATGTACGACAAATAGTGTTCTGAATATATAGCAACGTGGAAGGAGAAGTGAATCTGCTTCAACCCCAATTAAGAAGGATCCGWCCACCGTCCTTTGTCTTCGATTTTGAGTAGCCAMAGACTAGGTTATTCGAGCAATTCCAAAATCCCACTCGATACAACCCTCTCAAATACCTCAACAAAAGTCCAACCTCAAATAAAACCTCAAACACAAATCTAACGACCTCTCCAGGGAGTATTCTAGCTTTTCGTCCCAAATTCATCATCCGGTACCTCTCAAGGGACAATTAGTGAGTCAAATTCCTTAAACACCACCAATGGTGAAATTTTGTATTATTTAAAAAAAAATTAAGGAATGGGCAAAATTTATGATATTGCAAAAAATATAATCACAAAGGGATGAAATAATTAAGGTAAATAAAAGAAATTTTATGTAACACAATAAATGCAACAATTTGACCTTTGACATTATTCACTATTTCACTTGACCATAATTATGACTTGCACATAAGAATAAACATATCATGCATGGTCTAGTTGGAATTGTCTCGATTTGTAGTTTTTTATGATCTAGTTTTATATTTTTTTTTACAAATACTTACACTGTCCCACTAAAGTCATGTCACTTCTACTTACAACGTTTGTCAATGCACAATTTATAATGACGATTATCTCTCAATTATAAGTTAGTTAAAACTATAAAATTGTATTTATAAAACTACTCATTAACTCATTTCTAACAAGACCGCACTTGACTATTTTGTTTTTATATATCGACGGAAATTAGAAGATTCTCTCTTACTAATGAATAGTATCAATTTGGAAAAACTTGGTTGACCCACCGAGTAGACTACCCACCCCTAATATAAGGTAGTGATATTTATGATAGTAGAAGACAATTTGGTTTAATACTAATATTTTAATAATCTATTAGTAATGGGTAGACTACTCGGTGGGTTGATGTAGCAATGTCCTGTCAATTTGCTTATTGGCCACGAATTTAGTGGAACGAAAAGAGTACTCCGTACATAATTTGAGTATTAATCATTAAAGTTTTGTCTTGATATACATAAAAGTACTAGCTCCGTTACGTTTTAAATGTACAGTAACACTTAAATATTTACATTTTTCAAATCTATATATACTCCGTATTACTTAATAACTGATGTTTTGCCTATTTTTACACATGGTAATTTTCTAATTTTTTTCTTTTTTAAATTTCATTTTACCCTTTTTCTTTTTTTGGTTCTAAAAGATTTTTTCCCTTTTTCCTATTTCCTCTTATTCCTTTTCTTGCATTTTTATAAAGAATATTTTTCTATGATTAACATATTTTCCTTCCATCTCCATTATTTCTTTTCTTTATCTTTTTAGTTTTTATTTTTCTTCAAATAAAAAAAATCAATTTACTATGCTTGATAAAATGGAATTGAACGAAATTGGTGACCCGTGTCATCTCCCTCTTTTTTCCATTATTTTTAATATGTCACGAGACTTTTACTTTTCACTTTTTTGGTTTAAGCTAACTTTATACGCACTTCATAACAAAGGAATTGAAAACTCGCTATCACTTGATAGCTCCCTTTTTTATAATTTTTTGTACTTAATGACATAGCTTGAGGTCACTGACCCTCACTGTTAGTTATAGTATGTGTTACTAGTCAAATGAGTTATAGGAGTCACCTTTTGGGTACTAGTGAGGTCATTAATAAATGTAATTACTTTTTTAACAGTAAAAATATTTTTTTTCATTTTTTTACCAAGTGGTATCAAGAACCCCCACTTCCTTGAACATGCATGTGCCTCTGCTGCGGGAATTGAAAGGAATAATGGCATGTGACAAATTATTGTTTTTTTTGTTTAATAATTAGTATTTTCTTCTTTTGGAATTGGAATTTCTTCTTAAAAATTAACAAAGTTTTAACAAATAAAATAAAATAAAAACTTTATTTAATATTCACTTTTGCGTATTGTTTTTTTTCCTTTTTGAAAAATTCTCCTTAATAATTGCGTAAACAGGATAGGTACAATTACTATGTTTATTTTGTTATCTAAAAGCGAAAACACTTAGTTGATCGCTGCGATTAAACAATGCACCTACTTTTTGATTTTTAAATTTATATTTATTAAATTCTGTTTTTTTTAAAAAAAAATCAAGCTCCAACTAGGATGCAACTAGGGCGGGCGCGGGTTTTACCTTTCCCATCCCCATCCTCGCCTCAATTTTTATCACCATTCTCGCCATGGTATAAATTTCATCTACATCCCTGCCCCACTAAGTTAACATGAAAACCATCTCCGCCCCACCACCACTTGATACTCATCCCCACTAAATCCCGGCCTCGTACACTCCTAACCCTCACCCAAAACCACCTAAAATTATTTTTGCACTAAGTTAAAATTTTGTTTACTTGCATAAAAATTAAACTAAAAAAACAATATTTAAAATATAGTTATAACTTTTGATTTTTAAAATATTGATAAATTATAAAGGTAATTTGAATGTTTAAATATAAAATATAAACTTTATATTATGCAAGCGGGGATGGGATGGGGATGGGCGGGTATAGTCTAGAAACCATCACCATTCTCATCCCCATCCCCGCCACCCATCGCCGCACTATCGGGGCGGGTCTCCTATTTGACCCGCCCACTTGCATCCTAGCTCCAACCTATCACATACAACAAGTGTCCTTAGCACATGTATGTGTGTTGAAAAAAATCACAAAGTGATTCCAAGTGAACTCAAATGTTGAGAAATACACGATAAAATTGTTGACAAATAACAAACAATTTGATAACGATACAAAATTTTTGCAAACTACGATTTATAAATCGCTGTGATGGTTTAATCCACCCTCGAAGCGAAGTAATAAATAGGGATGAACACGGTTTGGTTTGGTGCGGTTTGGTTTACGGTTATAACAAGTAAATAATTTTTTCCCCAAAAATTGTTAAATAATACTTGTAATAAAGTTTAAGAGATTGACACAAACAAATTAAAATTATATTACATTAAATAACAATCAAGTGCTAACACATAAAAATATTAATAAATTGACCCTAATAATAAATATTAACCCTAAATCTAACCACTTAACCGTATAAAATTATGTTATATTTTGATATTGTTGTTTTATTTTCTTTCTTTAATTTTTTTATATACTAAAAATTATTTAATTTTATTTAAAAATTATATAAATATTAAATTATGGTTTACTGGTTGCGGTTTGGTTGGTTATAATTTTTATAAACAAACCAATCAACCGTAAACCGTATTAACAAAATATTAAACCAAACTGTAATTTTAGAAATCGTAAACCAAAGCAAACATTAAAATGCGATTTGGTCTGGTTTGATTACAGTCCAGACCAAACTCTGTACAAGCCCTAGTAAAAATCACTCAAAATCAATTTTGTTGAAGGTGGGTCCACATTCCGTCAAAAAGATGTCAGCGAGCAGCAACACCCACTTCTCCCTTTCTCTCTCTTCCCCCAAATTGCTTTCTCCCCCCTAAATCCTATGCTCTTCTAGATTCGTTCTTTTCCCGAGTTTCAGCCTAATTTGCCTCAATTTTTGAGAATTCACTTCACTTTTATTTCTCCCATTATTTACTCACTCTCTGTAATTCACTAATTTCGATTTCAGAGTTGTGCTTCTATTCCTTCAACTTCTGGGTATTAGGTAATCTTCCATTATACCCTTCTTTTATCATCTACTAGTTTTTAGCTTTCGTCCTTTGATTTTTTTATTTTTTTTTTAAATTTTTTAATATTTTTTTTTTTTTTTTAAAATCTGGGTTTGTTTCGTTTTTTGCTTTTATCATGCTGTTTTTTTAAGTTGTTTACTTCGATTTGATAGTGATAATGTTGTAATTTTATGGCTTGCGTTTGTGTTATCTAATGCCCCTTTTGCTTCATGTGCTGTACTGTGCTACTGTGTAATTGTGTTTTCTGTTTATTGTTTTTCCTTTTCGTCTTCTTCGATTGAATGGGTTTTTTCTTTTTTTCGGGTTTAGATTGAATTAAATGTTTTTTAATGGATGTTTAATTACGTATATGAGCGCTATAAATTTTTGTATGATTCATCGCATGTTTTTTATTTGTTAATGTTGGTTAACACCACTTGCTTTTATTACATAGCAAGATGATGTGATGTTATTGTATTAGCGAAAGTGTATTTGCTTGTTGTCAAGGATTTTATATTGTTTAGGATCTGAATGTTATACTTGATGAACTTGTCAATTATATGCTTAGTGATCAAAACTTTTCGTTTTTGTGAAATTATTAGTGGTTGTTTGTTTAAGTGGAGGAWGCAGAATCARCTAATACTCTGTATTTCTAATGTAATTTTACGTCTTAGAAATGTACTGAATGTTAATTGGTATATCATGGGAAGTTTGACAAAAGTAATGTCCTCCATTTTGTCAACCAAATTTCTATATTTTTGTCAACAAAAGAACTACACATGATTAGTTTTCAAGGATTTTACCGCTTCTTATGATTTTAGTGTCAACGAAAAAGTCTTCGAGTTTGGTGGTGCTTCAGTTTTCAGACTCATGTAGTTGTAGACTGTAGTTTGAGGTATCATGGAGAARGAATTGTCCTCGAGGGTTTTGTTATGATGAGCTGTCCCTGAATGTTTGGTTCCTCACCTCTCATTTCAATCCTCCCTTCTAGGATATCCCTAAAATGAAGCCATTTCGGCAGATGTGAATTGTGATGTTTTGAGGATGAACAGGCTTTGTTAGATGTTAGTGTATAGTTTTCTGATTCTATTCCCTTGCTTTATTTATGTGATGTACTTTGGAAAACAAGTTTGAACTTTTCCTGCCTGTTGCTAATCCTGCTCATTGAATCAGGGTTTGATGATTTTGCTGTTTTTTGCTAGAACTTCTTMCCTGGAACATCGATGATTGATGTGTGAAATTCTACTACCAGCATACATTCAACTTTAGCTATATCCTCCCAACAACTGATTCTTATAAATTTGATATGGCTGGAACATTTCGCTCAACCTATCCGGTTATTCCTGAGGCAAACAGAAACAGATCTGCTCCACATTTTTCATGGTTTCAACCGGGAAACTATCTAGGTGCTACTGTAAATGAATTCAATCCGTTCCAAGGAACTCAAAACAACCCAGACGCAGGACTTGCTGCTATTCCCATTCGATGCATGCCAATCAATGAGGCAGCCAATAATYTTGTGGATCCCATTGAGACGCAGCCCTCTAAGCCTATGAAGAAGCCCAAGACTTCAAAAAAGAACTCTGATGATGCTACACCAAAGGAACCTAAACTGAAAGTTAAAAGGGGTCAGTCTTCAAAGACTAAAGGTGGTGTTTCACCTTCAGCAAAGCGTGAGAGGAAAAACCTGAATTTTCGTAACTTTGAGGCGACTATGGATGCCTCCGGAATCCCAGCACCAATTTGTTCTTGTACTGGTGCTGCCCGGCAGTGCTATCGTTGGGGATCAGGGGGGTGGCAATCATCTTGTTGCACAACTAACATATCAGAGTATCCACTGCCTATGAGTGCTACGAGGCCTGGTGCACGTACAGCTGGAAGGAAAATGAGCCATGGAGCTTATGATAAACTTCTCCAAAGACTTGCTGCTGAGGGTCATGACCTAACCCTTCCAATTGACCTGAAAGATCATTGGGCTAAGCATGGTACCAACAAGTTTGTGACGATTAAGTAATGATAAATGCTCTCGATCTTAACGGAGGTGCTTCTGTTTCCTGTTTCTCCTAGGATATTGTCAGCATCATCTTCTAAGTAGGCACAATCTTCTTGTCTATTTCAAYCAGTTAAAAGTCGATATGAGTAGTAGCTGTTTGCTCGGACTTGTTTTTTTTCTTAGTYTATGCATCTATTGTCAAATTACAAATGGGTTCATTTTCAATCAAATTTGGTTTGTTGTTTATAATTTCTTCCAACTTTCCCTTTGGCCTTTTCCCTAAGTTCCTTCTGTTGTTGCACAGCATCAGATGTGTGATCTTCATTCTTTAGGAATCGGAGATGTGTGTCGATCGCCATCATATTCTCTTGGTTTCTCGATTTCTCCTTTCATTTTTTTATCGTGTTAATAATTATTAATCCAAAGATGAAATTTTGATCAGCATGAAGATTGAATTTCTTGTTGCATATGCTATGCTTGCTCGGTATCGCTGTGGTTTTTGATTTTTTTGGTTTTAAGAACCATGTAAATGCATTATAATAAATATTGATGATAATTTTTAAAATTAACAAATAGAAAAGCTCAAACCGTTTTTCTGGTTTCTTGATTTGGTTTTTAGTTTTTTTTTTTTTTAAATGTTACCGAATGGGCCCGTAAATGAAAAAGATAATTTTAAATTTGGAATTGAAGTCTTGAATTTTAAGTGTGAACTACTTGATCTTAACTTTAGGAAAGTCTGGCTGGGAGCTTTTCTTACTTATCGCTTGTGAACTTTTTTGTTGAAACATGCAAAGGTCAAATTCGTATTCATTGGAATTCTTTTGAACTGCATTTTTTCATCTCTTGCTTTAATTCATGTCTATGTAACAACATAATATCAGAGTAGCCTACAAAAACACATTTACAAGAATAGGCCTATTTGCCTATTTATGGCATATAGGCAAATAGGCCTATTTATCATCTGTAATCCGAGTTCAGGCCTTAGCAGCTGCTTCAGGAGTGCTGATCTGCTGGCAACAATTGCTCGAACAGTCTCTGATCTTCACCCAATGATAGTTTGGAAAAAACCAGTTCCATTATTGCTTCCAGGGAAGTCTTGATGCTTCAGCATTTGTGGGTGACTTCACCGTAGAACTTGGTTGACAGGTTGCTCAAATGGCTCTCAACATAGATTAGATTCATCTAATCTGTCGAATTGCCCATCCATCTCGACCACAGTCACCTGCATATAATTCAAAGTCTCAGCCGCTGACCAAGCATATATCAGTATGGGCGTGGTTTTATGCAAGCTTGCGCTATGCCAAATGAACTGAGATCATGCCAGCAAACTAGATCTAGATCAAAAACATTTGGCATCGTAGATGAACAGTTGAACCTTAAGACTAGTGACAGTAAGTGAGACTGTAGAGACTGAGGTATATCCTCATTGCCATAGTAAGTGTCTGGGCCATAAGAAAATCTGATGCCAGGGTAGAGCATGTCAACTTCCTTCACAAGGAATCCAAGAAATGGTAGATCCCTCATCAAACAAGTAAACTGGTTGAAAAACTTCACTCCTTCCTTCTGAATCATCTTTACTCTCAGGACTTTGCCTTCATTGTCGTCAGGATGAGCTCAGTTGGTAGCACTTCATTACGACGTCAGCAAACTCTTTCTGTGGATCTGTACACAATATAGGAACCCAGCATCAGTTTTTGAACTTTTACCCACTTAGAGTTTATGAATATGTAGCGGGCGAAGATAGATACTCCACAAGTCCATGACATATACAAGTATACTCTATACTGAATTTGAATTCAATGATCATTCAATGATCCTTGGTGACAAGTGATGCATAACAACGGGACTAACAAAGACAAAACCAAAGCAAATGTGTCAGTAAATTACCAATTTAAGCATCAAAATCAGGCTTTCTGGCTTCATGCTGCTTTGATGCTTTCAAGACTGTTTCCTCTCTCTTTCATATCTCTCTGACATACCATTCACAAAGCATGTATGTTTCAAACAAAACAGATTAAATATACATACAACTATTAATAGAAGAGGATCATTTCTTAGATTTCTATTTGATTTTGTTGATCTACGAGTATATTATTATGAACAATGTTATATGTAGTCTTAGGGCTACGTATAAAAATTAAATATTCGTATACACTATAATATAAAAACATTTTGTGAAAGCAAGCAAATAACACAACAATCAATGTAATAAAGTTTGATTTAAAACATCTTTTATTTTAAGCTCTATATACATATTCTTAATTTAAGTATTTTGGGTCAATCATCAAAAGAATGGGAATTGACCAAGATGTGGCTCATAGGATTAAGTCAGGGTGGGTTAAATGGAGAGCGGCTACAGGAGTGTTATGCGAGTCGAAGCATCCTTTAAGCTGAAGGGAAATTTATAGGACTGCTATAAGACTAGTTTTGCTTTATGTACGGAATGTTGGCCTCCAAGAAGAGCATTTTAAAAGGTTGGGGTCACCGAGATGCGGGATGTTAGATGGATGTGCGGGAACACTCTACGAGATCGAATAAGAAATGAAGTTATCCGCCAGAAAGTGGTGTTGCAGATATTGCAAGCAAGTTAAGGGAAAACCGCTTGCGTTGGTTTGGGCATGTAAGACGGAGACCTCAGGGGCACCAGTGCGAAGAGTGAGATGGAAGAGTGGGATCAAGGATTTAAACGAGGTAGAGGGAGAGCTAAAATGACTTGGTGGGAAGGAGTTAGAAAAGATCTGAGCAGTTGGATTTGCAAGAGATGAGGCTCTCGATCGGAGGGAGTGGAGAGGAAAATTTATGTGTGATGACCTCCCGGAATAATCACATTTGGTTCATGTTAGCCGACCCCAAATGGGATTAAGGCTATGATTGATTGATATACATTATCTTACATATAACATTTCCTATTATTATTACCTGAATCTTCCAGGCAAATTCACTTATTGCTGATGTCCAAGTAGATACTGAAGTCGAGTAAATCCTCACACGTGAATCGTACCTAAATATATATGAATTTCAGATTTTTTATCAACAGTAGCGTTTGTAGTCCAACGGTTAGGATAATTGCCTTCCAAGCAATAGACCCGGGTTCGACTCCCGGCAGACGCATTTTTTCCCCCTTTTATTTCTTAAAATTAATTTTTTTTGGTGAAAATTTGTTTAAAAATAATGATTTTCTACTTAGGCTTGATTTTTCTTTTTTTGAAAGTAAGTCAATGAAAAAAAAAACTCAATTTCTCCCGGATGAAATTCGATCCTAAGACTATTAATCCAAAATTTTAAATTTGACAAGTTCATTGAGACGAGATTCGAACCTAGGACATCTATATAAATCCGAGGATATTCTTACATGGCAAATAATAAACGAAACAGAATCTGCAAAGTTTAGGTATGGGCCAGCCTACATTTGTGAGAGTGTGAATTTAATGCAATTAAATAAAGAAGAAATAAAAAAGAATTTGATTGAGACAGTGGCTTAAGTTCAGCCAACCATTTTGAGGATATTATTATCACCTTATCATAAGTGAAGATTTCATCATCGAACCATATGATCCTTGTGAATAGTATGCGGAATTGAATCAAAATTGACTAGATATTCCTTTAATATCAGAACCTTAATCTCACAATCTGGAAGTATGTATATATATTAAAGGTTGCGATATAAGATACTAATGAACAAATAAAGGTTCGTTTTCACTCGTTGACACATGCAGGTTATAAGAGTGTGAAGTGAGCATTTGAGTAACTCCAAAACCCAGATATTCAATGTGTAAAAATCATATCTTCTACCATGCATATAAAGAATGTGCTCCTTTTAAACCTACAAATCCTAAGCAATAAGATTGTTTTCTTTTCCTACTAACACGGTCATCACAATTCACAACAAAACTGTGAATTGCGATGATTGAACTAGTATAAGGCTCGGACGATAAACAGAAAAAAAAAAAAGAAAAAAAAGGCGAGATACTCACATGGGGTGTAATCCCTCAATGACGAGGACCTTAGGGGGCTGAATAAGCTCAGGAGGGTCCAACAAACCACTAACATGATTGTAAATAGGCTTCTGAACAGGTTTACCCTCTTTAATAGCCTTAACTTGTTCATACATAAGATCAAAGTCATTAGCTCTGGGGTCTAGAGCAGTGACACCCTTCTCTTTTCTGCCAGTCCTATCAAGGGAATGGAAATCATCCAAACAGATGACAGTGGTTGTGTCYCTTATTAAGGTGTTTGAGTCAGGGTTTCCCCCTTTRGGGGGCTCTGCTGCACCACCAAACACACTTGTTAGCCTCCTCATGAAYGTGCTCTTACCACACCCTGAGTCTGCTGCTAGACCAATCACAACTGTCTGTGAGTCACCTGCTGAGCATGTTATCACATACGGTCTAGTGTTGATTGCTGATGATCTCCTGTTGTTGTAAGTGTAACTCTTGTTGTCGTAGAAAAATACTTGTTGCTTTCTTTGCTTGAATCCTAAGTGAGTTGTTGTTGGAACTGTGTATACTGTGCACACTGCCATTTTTGCTCTATGTTTTTTTTTTTTTTTAAATCTCTCACTCTCTTTAAAAAAAAGGAGAGCTGAGAGAATGAATGTGGTACAGTACAAAGATGAGATTTTTTTTTGTTTTTGATCAAGTGATTATTTTGGTGATGTTATTTAACACTATTATTGAAATGATGTGTATTTGCTAAGTTTTTTGTTTGATCGATATGAACCAGAATTTTGGATTAGGAAAACAAGAGGGTTGTTTTCTGTTTTAAGGCCTAGGAAATTTTTTGATAAAAAAGTTGGATTTTTTTTGCTTTTTTTCAAGTAATGGGATATGGAATTGACCCTTTGATAAAATGTGGAAGTTGTTGAAGGTTAAAATGAAAGAAAATGACAGGACATTAGAGAGCACTATATGAGTTTTAATTGTCTTTTTTTGTTATTTGATGTTGATTTTCATTATTGATGTACTTTTGTTTAGAGTGAAAATGAAAGAAAATTGGTGGAATTATGTTGATGAGGCAATGGGAAGTATGTGATGGAAAGAGTATCAAGGTTGCATGGAGGTAATCTGTTTGAAGTTTGGATATTTGCATTGCCACATGGCAGTCACAAATTGGCTGCTTGAGGATGAGGGCTAGCTTAAGGGTGTGTGTGTGTGGAGTGGAATAAAAGGTTAAAATCTATGTATTCATTTCTCAATTTTTTTTTTTTTTCGTTTTTTCTTTGTGTCTTGTTTGTTGAGCTGAGAAATTAGGCCATAAATTCTAGATTTTGAAGATAAAATGGCTCTTTTTTATATGTAATGGATACTCTAATATTTAAAAGCAAAACTTTTTTTTTTTTGAATTCATAGAAGAATGAGCAATTAGGTTGATATGAAGTACTGTAATTGTTTAAAAGGTTAAAAACAATTTTTAAACTTTGTTTTACCTTAGTTAAACATAACAAAAGAGTGAAGAGACAATGTCTTGAGTCTGACTCTTGATCACATCTGAAGAGTAATTGATTGGTTGTTACTTGTTAGACATAATATAGATTGAATGTATATTAGAAAACACTAAAAAGTTACTGCAGATAAATTTCGGTTACCAAATAAGTATTTATTTTCATGGGATTTCTATATACTATAAATAGATAATCACCGAGTAGATGTTCACTTTTAAATAAATATCAAATATCTAAAAATTAAGATTTTTTTATTTTGATTATTTTAAATAAATTTTATTTGTGAAAAAATATAAAATTATTAGATATCCGTATTCAATATAAAGTTAAATTTAGTGAAGGTACATTTATTAATCTTAAAATGTATTCTTACAATTTTAAGTAATATAAATAATATAAAATAATAATATAATAGTTGAGATGGAGAGAAATTTGGGAGAGAAAATGTGACAGGTTGGTTTGCTGGTAATAGGTTATATATTTTACAAGATAGAAAAGTTTAAAATGTAATATCCGTTTATTTTAAGTAGGTATATAATCAAAATTATCTATAAGTATCATCTAAAGTAGTAGTTTATAAAGCTATGAACTTTCTTAATTTTCGTAACAAACTGTTGCAGTTTAGTCAAACTTTATACTGCAACGCCACAACCAATTTATCGGTTGCTAAGGAAAATGTAAATACCTTTACTGTATACAAAGGATCAAACCTAATCACCCCTCTCTCTCATTCTGCCGTCAGGCTTTCTCTCTCCGCATCTCCCTCTTTCTTCCAAAGCCTATCTTCTCTCTCATCTCTGTAAGGTCCAGATCCTGTTCGACTCACTCTTCTCTCATCACTAATTTCTCCATTGCACTCTTAATTCGCGTTTCTCATCATGAAGCTTGATCATCGCTCTGCTCCGAGGATTTCGGCAAAGGCCAAACGTTCCCAATGGCGTCGCCGTCATCATCTTGATCGTCCTACAGCTCTCAGCCAGATACTTGTCCTTTGCCTCTGCCGGGTCGTTAGCGAACTATAACGAACGTGTCGAAGAGATCGATTGAGAGGTTGTGTCTGCTATGCCCATCTAATTTGAAGTTGATATTGTTTGCTGGTTCGATGAATGTTGATTCACTGCATCATGTATAAATATATTCCATACAAAGTAGTTTATAAGATTCGTAAAATGGATCTATAAGGAAGAAAAGTAGTGTCAATACATCATAAAAGTAGTAAAATATTGCATAAAGTGTATATAATCGTAAAAGTAGGATTATAATTGAAAAGGAGTTCATCAGTATTGCATAAAGTAGTATATATTGCATAAAGTAGTTATAGAATATTCGAAAGAGTATAATGAGAAAAGTAGTTCATTAGTAATTCAAAAAGTAATTCTTATTTATATTAAAAATAATTGTGATATTTCATAAAAGTAATTCATTATTTCATAAAATATTTATATATCGTAAAAGTAGATCTATATTGAAGAAAAGTATTCAATAATCTAAAGTAGTAATAATTAAATATTATTATCGAAAGTAGATTTAATGAGAAAGTAGTCATATTCTAAGAATTTATAATCAAAAAAAAATATTGTGATATTCATAAAAGAATCATATGTCTTTCCATAAAATATGTTATCTGAATAGATTATATTGGAATAAGATATTTAAAGTAATTCATATAACATAAATATTTTTATAATCATAAAAAACAATTGTGATATTGATAAAAGTGTCAATATTTATAAAAGAGGTTCAGTATTTCAGAAAAGTAGTTTTTATAATTCGTAAAGTAAAAGTAATTGATTTTATAATATTCAAATAATCAAAAAGTAATCTTACAATCAAAATTTAATAAAGTAATTGATTCATTCGATATATATTTAGTAAAAGAGTTCATAAATCAGAAGATAGTTCTTAGATCAGAAAAAAATTGTGTAATTCTAAAAGATCTTATATTTCGTAAAGTAGATTTATAATTTAAAAAGTAATGTATATTTCGTAAGTAGTATCTATTTCGTAAAAGTAAGTTCTTTTCGTTGACTTGTTTGTTGTTTTTCATTTGAAATTTTTCTGTAACAATTGGAAAGAAGAAGAGAGAAAAGTCGAAGATGAGAAGAGCAATGGCATGATTAATTTAAGAAAAATAGTTAGGCTTGTTGGTCTTTTGCTTGAACTATAGTTTAAAAAGTATGAGTGCAGCAAACCAATATATGTGTGGCTGGTTACAACAAAACGAGCTGTGATGTAACGTTCAAAGGTATATGCAAGTTGGAGTTGTCAAATATAACACAAGTGGAGATAAAATTTAGAATTATCATGGTTTTGATCTTTCTGATTCCAACGAGAGATACTAAAGATGGAACATTGGAATTACTAAAAGCTTTGCATTTTGCTATGTTAGTAGGCTGAAACTGAAGATAATGTGTAATAGACATGTTGACCAAACAATAGAAGAATTTACAGTGAGATCTTGTGTATATCCCTAATTTCATATTCCTTAAAGAGGGTTATTGCATTGCAAAGCGATTGTGCGATATACAACATAGAAATCATCAAACATATTTTTTGGATATTTTAATAGGTAAAAAGAAGAGGCCCAAATGGTCCCACAACATAAAAAGCAAAATCAAATAAAAAAAATGACGTTATAAGGTACTCGGATTATCAGTCAAACTATCAAATATAAAAATTAAACGCATCTGATTGTAAAAAATAAAAAAAGTCATCAATAAGCAAATTTTGATGGATGTCTATTCATTAAATTATCCATCAAAAAGTTGAAAATGAATAAATAGTCCCTCTGGTTGGGCTTTTCCCAACACTTGATGTATTATCATTTTTGTTCAAAATGATCAAATATGTAGAGTTTCATTAGTCATTACCATGCACTATTGAAAATYACACAACTCGTCCAAATTCAGTTCAATTAATGCGCATACCAACTTGTTCATAATAAAACATACTCCGTACTTCATTGCTACAACTCTCAATTTATGAAATCTTAGTTAATTTTTGAAGGAAAAAGAGGTTAAAAAAAGAACCCATGTAAAAAGAGTGAAATAGAGATGATTTATTGTCCAAAAAAGAATAGAATGAGAAATAACTTAAGTAATTAAAAAGCTTCCTTATCGATTTCAATGATCCTAGGATCGATTCTCACCCCCGCCATTTTAGCTCTCTTCAACACCAAAAAAAAATTGTCCAAATAAGAAATGTAGCAAATATGAAATATCCTAGATAAAAAGTGTAGCGAGCTTGTGATCTCGTACCGTTGACCCTTGCTAAGTAGCAAGAAGCAATGAGAAATTTTGACTTGTAACCTTTAACCCTAAAAGCCTAACAATGAAGCATATAAGACTTAACAGAGAGCACCGACATCAATAGACAAAYCAGACTTTAGCAATTAAATCCAAAACTCACATGGCTACATGAACCATAAGTGATCATACCGTTTTCAAAATTCTGTAGTTAAATCATTTATTTGAACAGAGATGTTCTATGAAAACATAGTTCACCCTCGACAACAGATTTGGTCTCAAACTCTGCCAACTAAATATGGGGTTACACCGCCTTTCTGAAGCTAATAGCTCCATGACCAAAATGAAAATCAGAACCGCCCAACCTCGAAACATACCTAACCATATCCCACTATATTCAAGAACAACCAAAAACTCCTAGTCCTTGACTGGATGTAAAAGAAAGACCAAAGTTATACAGATATTTTGCATTTAGCACACCACTTAATCAGCTGCCATAAATGGATCTAGCTCCCCGAGATCCACAGTCAAKGGTTCTAATGACTCATCATCCTCGCCTTCCGGTGGAATATATGTTGGGAAAGGCAGTGTTGAGATATCAGGTTTCTCATAGAAAGCATCTTTTACAAAGACAAAGTTTCCGACAGCACCAGGAACCTAAAACGATAGCAACAAAGTTGTTAGAGTTCAGCTTATCTAATGAGTAATARCTGCAGATAGAAAGGCTAAAACAAAAGGAGCAAAATTGACAGAGGATGGATGTATAAAAAGGAWCATACTTGGCCTTTAACCCACATTAYGTTCCTCCCAGGATCTATTTTATAGACCCAAACATTTTTTACTGTCCTCTGTTTGCCACCCATGCGCCCAGGCATCTTTTTGCCAGGAAAAACCTATCAGGAGACAAAGCATAGAACCGTCATGCAATTGATTGTCATCGCCTGAACAAAACATAATAGGCGATATGTGCTAAAATATAAAGATACTATGTCATTTCAGCAACCATGATGCTATAGAGAACCATGAAAAGAGTTGTTACAGAAAAACACCAAAGTAGAAGATTTTATTTTAAGGACTTGTTAGCATAGCTTCAAGCAAAACTCACTTATTTCTGTACATGAATATCTTAAACCATATTATGGCCTTCGAATTCAACCATTCAACAACATGAACAAACACTAATGCAAGAGTAMCTCAACACCTATAGCCCATAGTTACAAAGTAATACAAATGATGCAATAACTATCATGTTGCATGAAAAGCTCTATGACAATGTCCATTGTTTTGCAACATCATCCCATAACATGCACTTTTTTAATAATTTCTAATATCAAACAAAACCACTACTAAAGTAGTGATGGATAGTATTGGAAGATCATAAAGTAAAAGAAACATTAGGAAGTGGACTAGCATTACCATGGCATGGACAACAGACTTCCTTTACACTAATTTTTAATCCACCTTCATTGCCCTTAACATCATTCACAACCACCAAAAAAGGGTCATGGGAGTATTAACAGCGCTAAATGATTGGGATTTCTACAAGTACATGAAATGAACATGTATCAAAAAATCTTATCTTGTTTCCTATCCACTTGAGACAAAAACTACCTTAGTACAAATCTTGACGAAGATATATGTTATTAACAAAGTGCAATGTTTCCACTAGCCTGCTATCCCTAATGGCCAATATGATGTTTTAACAAAGGGCTCCAGCTGGCAACATTGCTTGTCTATACAGGATAATCTTTTTTGTAATTAAAAACCTACTCTTTCAAATCAGTCAAACCATTTTACCTTTTAAATAATAAGATCAGACTATGAGAAAACACATAGTGAATGTCAGAGTAGAATCAAATTCATACTAAAAAAGGCTAAAAATGAAGAACGGATACGTCCATTCTCATGCTCCAAATTATTAATGTATGATAATGTGACTTTAATAACAGGAATATCCATACACGTATAATTTCCATGAGAAGGGGGTCTATTACATTATGCATCAACAGTAATGATTCTAAGGAAAAGAAAATAACCATAAATACAACATCAATTTGTACAATCAGATTAAAACACAATTGCAGACAGCCAAAATTTGCAAATGAACTCCGTCCAGGAGCATCCCTCTGCCGGTAAACCACCTCACTCCGATGAGCTTTTACACACCATGTGAAGCTGGCAACCCACTATAATTATGCCTTTTCATTGTACCCTGAAGGAAAAAAATGGTCAACAAAAATGTTATTATTTCTCACATCTACTAATCTAAAATAGATAGTAGATACGCAGCTACGAGATGCAGACAATAGACAGATCAGGAGGAGGAGAGAGGGGGAGGGAGAAGGGGGAGAGGAGAGGGGGGGAGGGAGAGGAGAGAGGAGGGGAGGAGGAGGAGAGAGAAAGAGAGAGAGAATAGAGAGAGAGAGATGAGAGACGAGAGGAGAGATAGAGAGAAGAGGAGAGAGAGGACGAGAGAGAGAAGAGCGAGGCAGGGGAGGTCCATGATATTAATGTGAAGATGCAAAGCTCACAAACGTAAGGCTGCTAAGATCTTACATGACTGCTTGTTTATGATTTCATGCTACGCAATGCTAGGGATTGAACCACAAGGCCAGTTCGGAGAGCAAGAGAAGTTATTTATACATCAAGTGTCAGGGAGAGAGTCTATTTTCTTAATGTAGTTTGCATGATTATACGGTAACGTAAGTGAACTTAGTGGGTTAATTGAAATTGATGAGAATATTAGAACACTCCTTTGAACTTCATGGTCAAAATTCAATGCAACTACAATAGCGTCCATTAAGCTTTTTTTTTTTTTTTTTTTTTTTTTTTTTTTTTGACGAGAATAGCGTCATTAAGCAGTGCTTGATGACTTTTGAGTTGAGTGACATATCATCTCCTTGGTCTCAACCTCAGTGGTCGTTTATTGTTTTCCCCTAGCTGTTTTTATCTAGTTTCCTCTTTAAGTTTAATGTTAAATTACCTAGAAATAAAAATGTGTATAAGAAGCCAAGCCAAAGTGTAGATAAATGAGAAGAACTGAAGTTACCAGCCATACTTTTATGCAACCATTGGAAATGAAGCTGCAAACGATAAGCAATACATGGTTTTAAAAGGTGGATGACAGATATTCGGATATACCATACGTCATGCAATATATTGTTATATATTCACATATGCCTCGGTAGTAAATGCAAACCAGACTACAAAATTTTGCACCAAGCTTATTCAAGAAATTCATGATGCAATGTCAAAAAAACAAAATGCAGCGATCTATCATTAGACTCATCTCATCAAGCACTCACTCTTCCATCTTCTAAATCATTCTCTTTCCCCACGTTAACTCAGCACAATTACATTACATCTGATGCGCTAACATTTTCCCAATGAAGTTCTAAATTTTAATATTTTGAACTTTAATATCCAATGCAGGCTGTGTACTTGGAATCTTGGACAAGTGGATTTATAGTTAGTGACAAGTACATCACCTAAACATGGTTAGCACTTCACACTTGATTCTTACTTACTTTATGCCACGCACTTAGTTCCTATATTATTTGGATGGCAAACGAGGTTTTCTGATCAGAACACAAATATTTCACAATTTTGTTGTACTCATACTCATAGTCTGTAATGTTTCAATCCAAGCTCATGACGAGGTGATTATAGATGCTTTGATGCTGTCCAAAACCAATGAGTTATACTTCACTACAGTATTCACAATCTAAGTTTAAAGAGATTCACTCAATATTAAATTAAGGACCAAACTTGAAGTTATATATCTGCATTTCTAGTGATAGGGAGACGGTTAACTTATGTTACTGGGCAATGGGCAGGTACTGGCTTTACAGCTCTATATGAGAGTATGAAGTTTCAGCAATTGCTTTTTCCATCTTTTCACATCACAATTCACAATTTCCCTCAATTAHGTTTTTGGACTATTATTGAATTAGCATACTTGTTTTATATTAATCTATAGGATTTAGCATTTCGATTATACAATGAAGGGTAAGGGACAGCAGACAAGATTCATCACATTTATCCACCAATAATTTATTTTTGTTACTCTTACTCTTTCTCAGTATATTTCTGCACAAACCTATGGAACTAGCATATAACTTTGTCCAAAGATGCATATTGCTGAAAAGAACAGATTATCAAAAAAATTAATTATTCTTGGTTGCTTACAACATAGTACACCAGACCACTAATTAACCATCATCTAGTGTAAAACCTTTCTCATGACAAATAAATGTAAGATAAGCACCATTGAAGAAATCATTATGAAAAACATAATTCAATGGCACTTCATTATTTCCTTCAGCGCATCCGTATTACAGTTTCAAAGTCAAATTGTCATAATCTACAAAAAGACTAAAAACGCTCTGTGGATCATGTAACAAGTAGAATCTCGACTCTAACAACTCAATTCATGCAACATGAACCTTTAAAAACAAAAAATGAAAGCGCTTCACATGTATYGAATGGAGTAAGATTGATATTCACCTGAAATCCTTTTCCTTTTGTGATCCCAGTGACATCRACGTATTGTCCAGGAACAAAATGTCTAACGTTGATTGTAGTACCCACAGGAAGTAGCGCGTCTTCTGTCACTGGAAACTCCTTCAACTTCCTCTTCAAAGGAACCCCTTGCGCTCTGAAGTGACCCAACTCAGGCTTGGTTAGATGTTTGGGCTTCTTATGTGAGCAACCAACCTAACTAACACCACGTCCAAAGACATTCCCAAACAATTAACTTCTCAAACAATCAAAGTCTTCAGAAATTCAACTTTTCAGCATTTACAACAATGTCTGCTACTATGATTATACAGATTCACAGTGAGGAACTGCCACCCCATCCTTCAATGTGAAACTCATTCAGATAAATTGCACAACCCTAAAAACATCACACCTAGAACATCCCAAAAYAATGTTCTCAACCAATAAACCTGCATTTCTAACATCTTGACTTTTCAGCACATACAATAACAACCCATCAAATTTGCAGCTAATTATTGCACTTCAATGTCATAATCAATCAAATAAAAGCTCAATCACAAGCAAACCAAACACACCCACCAAAAAAACAAGATCTAAACATGAAACAAAGAATTAGCAGAAGTAAGAAACAGTACCTGTAAAGCAAAGATGCCTTCTTTCTCAACWGTTTTAACTTGGGAAACAATATTATCATCAAACCAAAGAATAGAAATGGGAACTTTAGCACCCCATTTGTCCCAAAGAGCAGTCATCCCACATTTGATACCAATTGCACCAGTTCTCTTAGATTGTTTGGTCATAACCCCAGGTTTTGCTTCAATGATTCTGTGCTGTAAAACCTCATTTTGGGGTGTGTGACGTAGAACGCTGTTGTTAGATTGATCGGCTTCCTAGTGTTGAGGATATCTCCTGCTTCTTATGCTTCTTGGGGTCAGTCCTTGCCTCCAGCATCATTTTTTGGGTTGGTATGCATCATGGTCAACCGACGTAATATGTGGCACTTAGCTCTTATTCTTCATATTGGCCAATTGTGTACAGATTTAATTGTACTGCTTGATTTTATCTTAGTATTTGCGGCAATGGGCCGTTGCATGGTGAGTTGGTGGGATGAAACTTGATGTCGATCCAAGTACCATCAAACCAAAGTGAACTACTCTGAGTTAACGGAAACAGCCTTCGATGGGTGTTAGAGTTTTTTTTATTTTTTAAATCGAAGGTAGTAGGCAAGAATTTAGAGAGAAGTTAAGGTGTGAATATTAGGTTAAAAATTCCATTGTATATATGGAAGAAAACGAATATATTCGCAAATTAATTGTGTATCATGTATGGAGATTTTATTTTAATTTTTAAAGCAAAAGAATTTCAAGGCCAAAACCCTAGAGTCTGATGAAACCTAAAACCTGTTTCTTGTATCTTTCACTCATTCAGACATCCTCCAGGATCACAATCTCTCAACTCTCAAATAAACGCATGCTATTCATTCTTACCCTATTCATAAAACCTTTTACAAGAACAATAAATCATCGTTTCTTTCACAGTCTATTCGATGAGCATTTTACTCACAATGCTGCTGCATCAAGAGGCTCATTTCACGCCTAAACTCGTTGTAATCTCACCAAGCTTCATCAACAGTTCTATTCAGGCACTTAGCACTGAGAATTCTGACCAT
>SNQN01009123.1:3905-26534 GCA_008642245.1 Bassia scoparia
GACTTATGCTGCAAAGCTCGACAAAGTCCATCTGTAAGTCTCATAAGTTCTTCCATTTAATGTAAAATAACTACAAAATCAAACGAGAATAACTTTTTAAGAGCAGATTTTGTATCCCTACGTTGAGAATATGTCGCTCGACAATCAATGGCTATCTTCTCAAGGACTGTTCGAGTTGCATTGAACATTCTTATAACACTACAAATAGACTTATAATMAGAACTCCATCAAGTATCTCTAGGATGTTGAAAAGTTCGAATTTGTTTTAATCCCTTTCTAGTCTCAACCTCTCCAATTTCAATTAGATTCTCTAATTCTGTAACTTGTCTTTCTTGTAATTCATCATGACGCTTGAACGAAGAGCTAATAGTGTTCACAATTAAATTAAGGTCTTTGAAAAAATCAAGAACCTCAACTACTTCTCTTGCGGCAACAATAAGAGTTAGATGAAATTGATGTGCTAAACAATGCACATAATATGCATAACAARAATCTWTCAAAAATAATGCTTGTAAACCATTCCATTCACCCCTCATGTTACTAGCTTCATCATAACCTTGTCCTCTCAAGTTTTGAATYCTCAATTGATTATTAAATAAAATAGTAGAAATTTCCTCTTTAAGGGTTTGGGATGTAATGTCCTTAACATGAACTGGCTAAAAAAAAATCTCTCACGTAAGAATCCATATTCATCAACAAATCTTATCAAAATAGCCATCTGTTCTCTTTTAAATATGTCTCGAGATTCATCAATAATTATGCAAAATTTAGATTCACCAATTTCTCTACGAATTTCGTTTTGCACTTTTTTTAGCAAATACATGTTAAAACTCTTTTTGAATGTTAGGAGATGTATATTTAGCATTTTGCGGAGCATTCTCAAGCACAACATCATTCACATCTTTGCTATATGATGCTAAAWGTTTTAACATCTCTAAGAAGTTCCCTTGATTTTTTGAATTTGTACTTTCATCATGACCTCTAAATGCACTATTTTGAAATGTAAGCCACCAKATTATATTTATGAAAGTTTAATCCTTTTATGATTATCCTCAATCTGTTTAGGAGTTGCCTTTTCATATGCATGATCAATTTTTCCTCTTCTGCAAATTATTCCAACATAAAACTGAATATTCATGCGTTGAGTTTGTGTCTTTTCTAACATGAGTTCAAAAAGAACAATCTTTTCCACCAATCATTTTCCAATTTTTAAATRCTAGCACAGTGAAAGCATCTTTCCTACGTTTTCCTAAAGGGTCCATTCCAAAGAGAAAACATGGGAAACAATAAGCAGAATTAGTAATAGGTGAATACTCAAGCCAAGGGTATTTCTTAAACTAGCTAGCTTGGAATCGACGTTGATGATCAGTCTTACCAGAAGAAGGAAAATTAGCTAGAGAAAGTCGATATGGCCCATAATTGATGTATGCCCTTACAATTTTTTCTTGTTTTTTTGGAGGATAACTACTAATTGGCTTTTGTAAAGTAGGATCACGCATTAAAGTAGTGCTACCAACCTTAATTGTAGATTRAACTCTAGGATTAAGTGAAGGTTGTTCATTGGGAATTTGATAAGAAGTACCCATATTAACATCAGCAGTTGGTCCAATATCAAGATTAGGATTTGTGTTATCCTCATTAATATTTGTGTCATCATCATCTATTTGAACAGTAGGATTTACTTTTGTAAAGTATGAGTCAATTGTTTTCCTCTTCATATTTAACCTAAAATTTGGGTTATCAATCAAAAGTATAAGTAATTTAGAACAATTAATTCAAKATAGCACAAACTCAAGAAAAAAAAATGAATATAAATTTGTACGAAMTACAGAATTAACAAGGAAATACTAACAATTAACAAGTAAAAAAGTGGAATTGAACGGATTTGGACCTAGTAATGGAATATTACGATTTATGAAGTGTGCAGTACATAAAATTAACAAGAAGAAAATACGAACATTACGATTTATGAAGTGTAGTACATACATTTATACAAATGGAATATGGAATGAAAAAACAGAAAGAAAAAGGAACTAAAAAAATATGAACAGCAATAGTGCATACCTTGGCTTTGATGTTTGATTATGACTGATTGTTGATAAGAAAAAAGTAAATTTAAGTTTTGCACTTTAATAAGTTTAATTAATTGATAAAAAAAGTAGGTTGTACATGCAGGTTGTAGGCTGTCTCTTATACACATCTACGAAGGAAGTTTTTCCATGATTAGTCCTAGAATACATGATCAGAACTCTGCTGCATTGTTGTCACATCATTGGTGAACATCAAAGGTTTAGCTTCTCAAGCTCACGATTGATATTTATCCAGGCTCGTGGGTTTCCCTTTTTGGTGGTACCGTGGATTATAGGTTGTCGCTGAACTTAACGTTTAGAAATTGTGGGTATATGGTGATTCCTCGCTTATCATAAACCAAATTTCAGGCTGATGGTAGGTATGAAGTGAACGCCTTGCTCCATATCAGTCCTATCTTGAAAACATTGCATCCCAGATAGACAAAGTCAAATACACTTACTTACGATGCAAGATACCAATTCGCTAGTGCACTAGCGAAGCTTGCATCCATGGTGCGAATTACTAGTTCAGTGAATCAAATGCCTCTAGTCATTGAACGAAGGCAAGAACTGGTTTCTGTCTGCACTTTAGACGAAACGGATGAGGTGCCCGACCTCGATCCAGAGGAGTCATGGTATACAAACGTCAAGAGCTAACTGGAAACTGACCAATATCTCTCTAATGCGACAAAAAAGCAACACAGAGCTCCGAGGCATCTTGCGTCTTAATACCTGCTTCAAGGTGGTGAACTTTACAAACGCCACTACAACAGTCTTCACCTCCTTTTCGCTACTCAACAAACAGGCTAAACGATCATYGAGCACGTCCATGACGGAGTTWTGTGGCACAAATATGAATAGCAGGCTCCTGGKCTCTAAGATCATCAAATTGGGGTACTATTAGACCACCATGGAAAGGGAATGCATGCAACATGTTCGTACGTGCGATACCTCCCAYCAACACTCCAATGTGCAGTATGTTCCTCAGTCTCWKCTATCGACGTTTGTCTCTCCATGGCCTTGCTCAACATGAGGGATAGACATAATAGGAAAGATTACGCCACCCGGGCAATGAGGTCATGAATTCATACTTGTGGCCATACACTACTTCACAAAGTGGTCGAAGCAGCGTCATATGCAAAACTTCAAGCTAAGCACATAGCAACATTCATCGAAAACAACATCTTTTGTCGCTATGGAGTCCCTCATGAAATCATTAGTGAAAATGGCACCCACTTTCAAGCAGAGTGTGCGGATCTATTTGCCAAATATTGAATCCAACACCACAAGTCATCACCTTATAGGCCACAAGCTAATGGAGCAGTTGAAGCAGCCAACAAAAATCTGAAAACAATTATCTCTAAGATGACGGAGAATTACAGAGATTGGCCGCAAAAAGTTACATTTTGCTCTATTGGGTTACATGACCTCTATCCGCACTTCAACAAGGGCTACCCCTTTGAACTAGTATATGGTGGCAAAGCTGTTCAACCTAGTAGAATTAGAGATCCCGTTTCTATACATTCTCCTAGAACGTATGTTCCCAGAAGCGGGATGGGTGTGGGCAAGATTCGACGAGTTAGCTTTGCTCGACGAAAAATGGCTACAGCCTTGCATCATGTGCAAGCATACCAAAAAAAGGGTCGAACGGTACTTCAACCAATGAGTTAAATCACGAGGCATCAAAGAAGGTGATTTGGTTCTAAAAGCACTCTACAAGACAGTCCTAGATCCTCGAGGCAAATTCCATCTTAATTGGCTAGGTCTTTACATTCTCAAGAAGATATTACCAAAAGGGGCAGTTTAACTAATGGACACAAACGGTGATGATTTTTACAGCCTTACCAACTTAGACCAGCTCAAGAAGTACTACGTCTAAGGCATGCACGCGCACTGCGTTTCAGCAACACAATAGCACCGTACATTAGAACTACGGATGGCCTGATTCCTTACGGGATACGTAGGCACCTTGCCCTGGGGTTCGACAACAATAACAAGTGCCCTACTTGTTTTGGACTTGCAAGTGAAAAACAATCAAGGGGCCATTGGATGAAGTTTTCTTTAACATGCTCAAATTAAACAATGTATAAAAGTAATGCAAGTTTGTAATTTATTACTACTTGTAATTAAAATTGAGCAGCTACAATACAAAAGAAAATTTCAAGATCCAAGTTCACTTATTATATGCAAAAGCGGCTCACAAGCTAGTCACTTTAGTAACTCTAAAATAAATGAACATTAAATTAAACAAAAGTTGTGGAAAAAAGTACTCATTCTTTCCTCTCCTCTTCTTGCTCCTTAGCATCATCCTTTTTTGCACCCGAGCTTTCACCTTTAGGCTTCCTCACCCATTTGCGTCTCTTTGACCTATCCTCCACTGCAGCCTTCCCTTTTCCTTTGACATCACCTCCAAGCACTTTCTTAGGCCCAAGTCTTCTTTTAGCAACATTTGAGTCTATCTTCAAAGGAGGAAGTCTTTCAAGACTATTCCAAACTGGCACCTTCTTAGCACTAAGTCTGTCCTTAGCGGAAACAACTCTAGACTTAGTAGCAGGGGTATTAGTAGAGTCATAGTCCAGTCTCTTACTGCTCTGCACGTCTCTCCTCAACATAGCTCATCGCATTAGTGACATTCATCCAAACACGGTAATGAGCAGAAATCTTGTGGTCACCTCGAGCAAGTGGGGTTACCTCAAGTATAGAATGGGATTCCCAGTACTTTTCCCACTCTATTGCATTGCCCGACTACAAATGCTTATCCTCAGGCCGAATCGTGTCAACTGCGGGAATAAGCTGAACTTTCTCGAATTGCCTCATCACCGTTGAAGGGAAATAAAAGGTCAACATTGTCAAGCTAGCCACACGCACATAAGGAGACAAGTGAGTATGAATCATGCTCTTGATACCCCACTAAGGGATGGTCCACCGCATGAGATTACCCAATCAACAAGGATAAGAATCCACTCATGCTGAGATTCGTTGACATGGACCCACTTACGAGAGAAGAATCCCTTAGCGGAATATTTGATAGGATTTTGGGGCGCCTCAATAAGGCTCAAGCGCTCCATCAGCCAAATCTGTCAAAAGCATTTAGGCAATAATAAGTACCAAATATGGTCACATTAAGGCCCTTATTTCTTCCTTATTTTGGCCATTATGTGTGTTTTCGATATCAATTCACTAACCTTTTGGTTAGATTTCCACTTTGTTTAGTTTTGCAAAGCTTCGGTTGTTTTTAGTGGTTTTTATTGGTTTTTCTTTAGTTTTCTCTCCTTTTCTATCTTTTTACAATAAATTAGAATCTTTGTGAGTATTTTACAAGTTGCCTAGATGTTCACATGTTGGCTTTAAGCTTTCGAACTTGTTGGTTTGCTTGTGGTTGCTTTGGTTGAGCCTTAAGGCACTTGAACGTTTGCATTAACATCTTATTCGAGCCATTTCTTTTTGTATACTTTGAATTTGCAGGTGAGACTTTTTGTATTAAAAATTAGACTCTGAGTGCTTTCTAACGGTATATTACAAGCTGGAAGCCGATTATTGAGCAAGACGTTATGGCCGTACGAAATTGAGGAGTTCAGCTAGAGTCCTGCACGCGCGTCCCCATTTTGCCCGCGTGTGATTGCACGCGCTTGCAGGAGTGCCCCCCACTTCCATAGAGCTTTTGGGCGCGGCCGCACATACTTGGGATTGCACGCGCGTCCGCATGCGCGTCCCAAGTTGGCACGCGCCTCTGCCCTCGCATCTCGTCCGCGCCTGCACAACCACCCCTCACTTCAAAAAGTATTTTAGGCGCGCACGCGCGTCCTTGACTAGCACGCGCCCCCGCACGCGCCTCCTTGGCTCGCACACGCGTCCGCACGCACCCCCCTTGTCTGCACCTGCATCTTTTCTAGAAGCGTTTTAGGCGCGTCCGACCACTTCTGCCCTACACGCACGTTTGCACGCTCGTCCACGTGTCACCTCCTAGACATTGAGTTTTTCATATTGACTTGACTTGGGGGAAGCTTTGAAGCACATGTGTAAATTAGTAATGACAAACTTGTAATTATATGAGCTTGTATTTTGGGGTTTGTATACATAGTTATAAGAGATAGAAACTATTAGAACAAGTAAGTAGAGAGTAGAGTAACAATTAGAATAGAGAGTAGAATTCAGATTTCTTTTCATCTTCTTCTTCCTTTAATCCACCATTAGAGAGTAGCTTAAAGTTCTTCATCTTGCCCTAGTTTCTTTATTTCTTGCTCAAATCTTACAATTCTTATATGCTTTAGACCTAAAATTTCAAGGTAATTCCATTTCTTTACTTAGATTTCAGTTTCATTGTTGTTTGCTTATAGTTTTGTTTGATTTTCGTTTTTGCAAGTTTTTGTAGGTATTGTTGATACGTTTGCTTTTGATTTCTTTTGCTTCTAGTTTGTTTCCCTTGTGTTTGTGAAGGTTTTGGTTATAGTTTTGCTTGTTTTGGAGTAGTTTTGAGTAGTTTTCTTTGATACCCTTTTGTTGTTGTAATTCCTTGCTTTAATGGCTTCTTATTTGTTTTTCTTGCTATTTAAGTTTTAATCATGCTGTGTGAGTAGTGTAGTAGCTTAGGAGAGCTAGTTGTCCCTTCTATAATGTTTACAATACCAAGATGATATAATTTGTTCTCTCCAATCACCATTTATGCCTTGATTTGTGATTTCTCAAGCCTTATTGCTTTGGAGTTGGCCACCCATTGTTTGTGAGGTGAGAGGTGCTTGATTCAACCCTTTGCAAGGGATTCTGAGGTTTGACTTGGGCATTGGTTTGATTCTTGATTGCTCAATTCTAGTAAGATCTTGAGGGGACTTAGGTTTGAACTTGGATTGAGAGGGTTAATTGACTTGGGAGATGATATTAATCATATTTCAAAACCATGATTGCAATCACCCTTTTTGTTGGAGATGAACACACTCTTTGATTGGCATTTCCCATTAACTGTAGAAGGTGACACTAGTTTCTCCTAGGTGTTTAGAGTATTTGATTTCCCAAAGCTTATTTCAAGAGTGTGCATTAGCTAGTCTTAATTCAATTTCCCCCTTTCAAAACTGTATTTTGAGAGTGTCCGGTTAGGTTTTAACTCAATGACCCTAGCCGGAGCCCGTCAGGCACATGTGCATCCTTCTTAAGGCGTTCAAGCATCATGAATAACTCCCCCGTGCACAACAACATAGGAGTACGGCTAGCCTCGCATTGCTCAACAATAGAAATGATGCTAGCATGACCAACATTCGGCTTGCCATGAACAAAAAAAGAAGCGCGTAAAAAAGTAAATCATAATTGCACGCCTACGATAGATTGTACGACAAGAGGCATCACTAGCAACATAGTCTACTAATACAAGCAAGTCAATTTTCTGACCATGCACTATGCGTCGTGAAATAGTTGGACTAAGTTTCAAGTATCGCTCGTATTCGTCAACAAAGTAATCAACGGTATTAGGAATGCAAGGGAGACTTACAGCAGGCCATGCAACAATAGCCCAAAGTTCCTCAGGCAAAGGGACAATTTCCTTGTCTCGATGACGAAAACAAACCATCAACGGGTCCCACGGGATAATAACAGCATAAAGAAGGTTCGTATCAAGGTTTACGTACCTCAAAGTCATAAGAACATCGCAATTCATCCTTGGAAGGTCCTCCCTCTCGCGAGTATCCAAGCATCGAACTACGTCATTCAAAGCACTAGCAAAGTCTCTCTCCATTTGATTTGTTGCAATAATTCTTTGATGCAAAGAATTAAATGAAGTTTAAGCTATGTAAGAGAGGTTTTAATACACTTTGGAGGTTGTAATGATAGATTAGGGTGAGCATAAACTCCTATTTATAAGCAATTAGGCCGCACAAACTTGCCAAAAATTGAAAACTCAAGCAAAATAGGCCAATTTTGGGCGTAAGTACGCCCAGTTTTAGGTGATTTTGGCTGATTTTGCTTCATTTCTTTGATCCCATGCACTTTGGCACGTATTTCTCGGTTCAACCTAGGTACTTTTGTGCATTCCCAAAGGGAAATGAACCGACATATTCCTTGGCAAAACAACACAACATACGCAACAACGCAAAAGGATCAATGTCATCATAGAAGTCTAAACACGCGCATTAAGCATTGCATATAGTTAGCAAGTTGACTTTTGCAAGTCGTAGTCAAAGCTCTGCACTAAAAAATCAGTGATGTTTAGAGTCATACAAAAGTCTAGTCATATTTACACGCACTCGAGTCAGGCTAGAATTGAGTCATAGAATCAAGTTTAATAGGCAAAAGTCAACAAGTAAGTCTAAGAAGGCCTAAGCTAAGTCCTAAAATAAACAAATGCAAAGCTAGGGTCACCCCCCTTCCCTACAAGTGACAGGTACATCTACTAATCAGGATATGTCGATAAACCAAGTGAAGCAAGTACTTGCAAAGCAGACTCGTCCAACAACTTGTAAGGGAAAAAAACTATAGAAGGGGTCCCTGTTAGTGTGAACTGAATCGAAGGTTCGGGCTGAGATTGAGAAGTCGAAGCGCCACTCGTAAACCTTGTGCCCGGCAAGGTCGAGGTCCTAACGTGGTTGGGGTCTCGCTCCATCCTCACATTGCCGTCACCATCAGCATCATCATCGTCATGGCCCCGATGAGATCCTCGAACCTGCAAAAGGAATTCTAAATAAGAAAAGGGTTCCTGACCCGCAGAAGACCGAGTTACAAAATTGGTGCACTTACCGAGTCTCTCAGTTGGCCTTAGAAGTGTCTCAAAGCATCAATCACTCCTAGCAGTCTCATGACGCCTGCCCTTTTATTTAGAGACAAATAAGTCGACACATTAGCAAGTGGCAGCACGAAAAGACAAAATTAAACAGATAACGCATTCCCTACCTGAGCAACTTTTGGGGGAATCGAGTTCTGAGCATGTCTAGCAGCTAGAGGAGCAGGCTCAATGAACTCATCAGAGCCAGGACGGATCCTCAAATCAGCAAAAGGAATCTCTCCAAGGTCATAGTCAGGCTAAACGAGCGAAATTCAAGTTAGTGCACAACTAACAAAAGCAAAAACAAAGAAAGGGAGTTCCAACCAACTTTCAAAGTCATGCACAATGACCAAAATGCCCCTAAGTAAGCAAAATGGTCTTGAAAGTCATTAAATCGCAACAAAAATGAACCAACAAAGCTACGACAAGTCGTAAGCGAATGCAAAATTAAGACAAAGAAATAGCCACAATCAAGCGAAAGTCAAAAACATATTAAAGTAAAAGCATACATACCTAGTCGAAGTCACATCGTCCACAGCAAGCATAAAAAAGCCAAGCGTTAGCCCAATTGCGTTAAAAGCAATGCAAGCATCAGCAAAAAGACATTGCTATATGCAATCGTGCCTATACGCAATGTTACCATCATTTCAATGTTCTCAGATGACTAGTCGAGATGGGATAGAGCAGATCAAGCAGGCATCAGTAAAAAGACATTCATTATACGCGATCGTGGCTATATGCGGCATTACCATCATTTCAATGTTCCCGGACAACTAGCTGAGATGGAATAGAGCAGATCAAGTAAGCATCAGCAAAAAGACATTTGGTATACGCGATCGTGGCTATACGCGGCGTTATCATCATTTTAATTTTCCCGGTCGACTAGACGAGATGGGATAGAATATATCAAGCAGGCATTAGCAAAAAGACATTCGCTATACGCGATCGTGGCTATACGCGGCGTTATCATCATTTTAATTTTCCCCGATGAATAGCCAAGATGGGATAAAGCAGATCGAGTAAGCATCAGCAAAAAAGACATTCGCTATACGCGATCGTGGCTATACCCTGCGTTATCATCATTTCAATGTTCCCGAACGACTAGCCGAGATGGGATAAAGGAATCAAGCAAGCACCAGGTCCAAACAGAAGCATCGGTACGGACACCAACACCAAGTTTCCTCAACAAGTCTAAACGGAGGCATCGATATGGACGCTCGCAACATTCTTCCCAAAGAAGTCCAAACGAAGGCATCGATACGGACACTATTTCATTTTCCCTAGTAAGTCCTAACGGAGGCATCAGACTAGACATTGAGATAGAAATTCCTCATGAAGTCCTAATGGAGGAATCAGAGTGGACATTGAGATAGAAATTCCCCAAGAAGTCCTAACGGAGGCATCGAGGCAGACAACCATCAACAAAGCACACTAAGTTTTCCTGACGGAAGCACCGAGATGTGCTGAAGCAGATTAACAGCATGTAAGGCAACATCACAAAAACCCTAGTGGAAACAGAACCATAAGTGGAAGCACAACCATAGGCATTAGCAACAAAGACAAGCAAGCAAGCAACAACAACCGCAGGTGCAGGTTAAACTAACACATTTCTTTTTTAGGGACTGGGTACTTTGGCTTTCGTTTTGCGAGATTTTTCTCTACAAACTCAACCAAAGTGGGGGCTTCTCAAAAAGGTAAGTTCCCATAAGACACCCCTCGCAACACACAAGTCAAATTGAGAGAGCTCGGACCCTGATAGGCCCTAAAAAAGGTAAGTTCCCATAAACCGAGCACTTTTTTCAAGCACTTAGCACCTCAAAAAATAAGTTTTAGTTTTTAATTAATTTAACTTATTTGTAAGCATTTTTATATAATTTTTCACAATTTTTCTAAGCATTTTTGCAATTTTTTGGACTTTCCAACAACTTAATGAATTTTGCAATAATTAATTAAATGATCAAAATAGCTCCACAAATAGCGAGCTTTTAACACAAAATACTACATTTTACAAGGAATTTTTACATAGTTTTTCCATAATTTTTCGATATGTGGATTATTATTTTTGAATTTCTTAAGCAAAATGCAAAACGGAAGCTTTCGAAACCTTCCAAGGCCGTGGATTGCTCACCAAGAATGTCTAGGTTAAGCCCCTAGCTTCCCTTGAACGAATCCCTCACGAATCAAGCAGAAAATAATTTTCTTCCTAAATAAAACCGGCAAAATATTCTAAAATAGGCAATTTTAGACCAACATAAAAGAAAGAAACCTGGGCGTAACGCCTAGTTTTGGGCGTAATTACGCTCAAATTCCTTCCTTTTTTGGCTCTTGCCTATAAAAATATGCACCCCAACAGCTCATTGACAACTTTTTGGACTTTGAGAGACGACTTTGGACGATTCATATGCAAGCTTACTCTCTCTCTCTCTCTCTCTCTCTCTCTCTTTTTCTCTCTCTCTCTCTCTCTCAATACTCTCTCATATACTTTGAAAAACACATTCAAACACGCTTTTGCATTAGATCTAGGTGGTTCTAAGGGATATAAGGTTCGATAAGGGTTCGTAAGGTTCCGAAGCTACATCCTTGATCTTTGTCACCGTCTTGCGAGGTAAGTTTGAGGCCAAAGTCTCATTTCTAAACACCCTATTGTATGCTTGCTTAGAAATTGGACTTTTTATGTAACTTTTCCATGCAATGTTAATTAACAACTATTCGACAATTCAAATTAAAAACGACTTTAAGGTAAACTTTTCATTCCTCGTACGAGTGCTTGCATGATTGTCTCACCCCATAATATGCTTTAAACAAGACCTTTCGTGTTTCACGCCTAACAAGATAATAATGGACAACTGGTATTAGGCTCTTTGAATATGGAATTAACAACACATGTCACAACAAACTAGAAACTATATGCAAAGTGTTTTGTTAAACAACCCGCCTAGTAATCTTGCATGCTTAGGGTTTAAAATGGAAATATGTTTGTTGTTGTCTTTTGGACAATGAACTCGTAATGACCGAGTAGAGTCCGCTAGGCATGGGGGGGGGGTGTTGTGCACTACTTCACCCTTACCGTTGTCCCCTAATCCAGATGTTTGCTACACTACAAGATATGGAGTCCTTCGCCTTCCTTTATGCAATTCTAGGCATGGCTTAAATCGGGTTCTGCATCTTCCCGAAAGAAGTGCGGTGGCGACTTTCTCTACTCGTTTCGAATATAAACACACAACTCCTGACACACTCACACTATGTAAAAGCAAAAAATTTAATTCTGGCAAACAAACTAAGCTAGAATTGAATTGTACCCCCCGGAGCAGACGGACTGTACCCAGTCCAGCCTAGTGATGCCTCGGTGCTCGTACATCTCCAAGTCTTGCTAGGGGTGGGGGGGGGCGAGCCGTCATCATGATTCACTCAAAACATTTCTTATCTTCCAGTTGGGGGCTTCTTGCCTCCTAAAGCTCTATTGCGTGTCCAAGTGGAAAATCTAAAATTCCTCTATGGACCAAGTCGCTTTCAAGTCAAAGTCATTACACTATCAACATCAATGTCAAATTTAAGTTCAAGCCACAATCTTGTGTCTTAACAAACAATGTCACCTCTCTCTAGTCACTTCTCAATTAGCACACCTCAATAGGCCCTCTTCAACAAGTACTCTTCAATTGACACTTGATACTGGGATTAGACTCTAGTATCATCCCTTCATGTCTTATAGCATCAGCAATGGGTTGCTGATTTGCTCTCCAAATGACAGTGGGTCCCTCTTTAGGGTACCCATTCAATGCAAGACCAACCCCATAATATGAGGCACCCCTTTATATGTGGAGCTCCTCAACAAATTTAATGGGCCCCTTGTGTCCCTTTCACTTCTTTTTTCTTTGACGTTTTTGTTGCTTCTTGTTTCTTTTTCTTTTTTTTGGTCTATGTTATTGACTTATTGTAGTATTATATTGTTATTAATTACTTGTGTTTTATTGTAGTATTATTAATTATTGAGATTACTTGTGTTTTATTGTAGTATTATTATTTACTTGTGTTTTATTGTAGTATTTTTTTTCGTGTTATTGTAGTATTATTAATTATTGAGATTATGTTACACTAAGTATATTACAGTTATATTATTGGATACATTTTTTACTTAACTTGTGGTTTTCCATTTTTTATGTTATATATTTCCGTTAAACTATGTTTTCATTACAACGGCTATACTACAACGACCATATTACAACGGCTATATTACAACGGCCAAATTTTAACGGCTATATTTAAACGACTATATTTTAACGGCTATATTTTTAGTTATAAATAGAGTGCATTTTAAATACAACTCAGTTCATAACATTATTCATTTCTCATTACTATCTAAATTCTGAGCCCTTAAAGAGTATAGTCAATATTATCATTTTGAGATATTTGATTCATCAATAATTAAATGGATCCAAATAATCCTAATTATAGGAATACTCCTATTTATAATCCAAATTTCCCACCAAATCCTAATTTCCCACAAAATCAAAATTCACAACAAAATCCTAGCCAAAACATTCCCCAAATAAACCAAAGTATGTTGAATAATCCTCATATTGCTTCTTTGTTCCAAACTTTTCTTACTCAAAGTCAACAATATTCTCAATTCATAACCCAACAAACTCTAACAAATCAGTATAATTTTACACCGCATCCATTTTTTTCATCATTACAACATGTAGATCAAAATCCCACTACTCCGAGAGGTGATGGTAGTAGCAACAAAACACCGAGTGATGATTTTTACCCGACACAAGATGTAAGTGAAGATAGAATTGAAGAAGTGTATACCGGAAAAGGAAAAGGTAAAGCGTCAAAAGAAAGGTGGGTCAATGCTGAAGATCTAGCTCTAGTATCTGGTATCTTGAATTGTGGTGGTGATATAGAAATAGGTACTGATCAATCAAAATCAATACTGTGGAAAAGGGTGAAAGAAATATATGATAGCGAGGTTAACAAACAACCAAATGTTATTCTTACAAGGTCAATGAAATCGTTGAAAAGTCGTTGGAGTAAAATCAACGAAGTTGTTACTTTGTGGGTATCACAGAAGGGTGAAGCCGAGCGTATGGTAGCTAGTGGAATGGACATAGAAGATGTTGAAGCAAAAGCTAATGAATTCTACAGTAAAAAAAAGCAAGGTACACGTTTTTCTTTTCAACATTGTTATAATGAATTAAAGCACCGCTCAATTAGATGGAGGCCACGCCAAGATTCAACGGATGTAAGTGGTGCTAGCTCTAAGAGATCAAGTGATGAGGCTGGGTTGACACGTCCTGTTGATGTCAAAAAATTTAAAGCTCAGAAAAAGAACAAGGGTATATTGAATATAGCTTCAACATTGGACGACTTTAACCAATCTTTAGCGGGACTCACCTTTGAAAGAGGTGTTTTCAGGCAAAGTGTTGAAGATTTGATCCAATTCCACAAGGAAAAAGATGAGAAAAAAACAAGGTTGAGAGTGATGCAAATGCTCATGAACAACTGAATCTAGATGCGTCTAAAGCTAAATATCTAGACAAGCTGAAAGCTGAGTTTTTTAAGTGAGTTAATTTATTTGAGTGAAGTATGTAATTTAAATATTTTAATTTAAATTAATTGGGTACTTTTAATTATGTACTTTTAATTATGTACTTTCAATTTCAATATTTTTAATGTAATCCTTTTGTTTTTGGTATTGTTATTTGAACTTGTATTGGTTATTTGAATGTCCTATTAAATTTTTAAATATAGTTTGTAACATATTGGATAGATAGAAAATCTTAAAGGATAGTGAAAAAATCTCAAAGGATAGATAAGAAATCTAACAGGATAAATACGAAATCTGAAAGGATAAATACGAAATCTGGAAGGATAGATACGAAATCTAAAAAGCTGATTACATATCTGTCTTCTAACAGAAAAGAGATTGCAATCCAATCCATCATCTTATCCATCGAACCTCTATATATAGTACATTCAATGTGCTCAACTACTTATCACATAAAACATACACTAAACTACAATCTACAAACAAAATCCCTATTCAAACACAAAAATATATTCTCCACTGGACAAACAAAATGAACCCTGAATACTACTTTGAATCTACTTCAAGTGATGATTCAGTGGATGAAACTAGAAGAACAAGAAGACCAGCTAATAGAAAATGTCATGCGTACATGTGTTGTTCCGATAGTGGAACACGTACGCCAAAATCCGCCAACAGAGAAAAAAAAAGCGAGCGTATATTAAGCGTGATAGGCAGGGTGCTAATGAAAGGTTAAAGAACGATTACTTCATTGATCGCCCTTTGTATCTAGAATCTGTCTTTAGACGTAGATTCCAGATGAGTCGTGCGGTATTTCATCGGATCGTGAACTCGATTAGTTCGATGGATCCAGATTTTCAACAGCCTGCGGATTACACTGGCCAGCTTGGTGCTTCTCCAATACAAAAATGTACAACCTCTTTGAGGATGCTATCGTATGGTTCTACAGCTGATACGGTGGATGAATATCTTAAAATTGGTGAATCTACAGCAAGGAATTGTCTACTTCATTTCGTGAAGGCCGTCAGATCAGCATTTATTGAAGTGTATTTAAGGAGACCTACTGTCGCTGATTTACAACGACTTCTTCGAGATGTAGAGCGAAGGGGTTTACAAGGTATGATGGGGAGCATTGTTTGCATGCATTGGGAATGAAAAAAAATTGTCCAAAGGGATGGAAAGAATTGTACCAAGGAAGAAACAAAGCAGCAACAATTAATTTAGAGGCAGTAACATCTAGTGATTTGTGGATATGGCATGCTTTTTTTGGAACACCTGAAACATGCAACGACATCAATGTATTGCGACTTTCTCTGGTGTTCGATGACAATTATTAGGGTAGAGCTCTAGAGGTATCTTCTAATGTAAATGGTAATACATACAACCAAGGGTATTACCTCACAGATGACATATATCCAAAATGGGCCGTATTCATGCCTGCAATACAACTTCCAATAAACCCCCAAGATGCGTTGTTCACGAGGCGACAAGAATCTGTCCGGAAGGATGTTGATCGCGCTTTTGGTGTTTTACAAGCACGGTTTGCAATTATCCAAAGACCTTCTCTTGTATGAGGTCAACAATTAATGTGGGAGATAATGTTAGCGTGCATTATTTTTCACAATGTTATTCTTGAAGATGAAATGGACACATACCATAATTATAAGGATCCAACAGAATTCGAAGAAGACAATATCCAACACGTAGGTGAATCATCTACCGACACTCGATCTTTTAACGTGCGATCTGGTCGTTATAACAACTTAAGTATGGAACAATATATACAGAGAAGAGAAAATGCATGGGATAGAGAAGTTCATAATTCATTGCAACGAGACTTGGTCCAACACGTCTGGGAAAATTCTCAAGGATGGTACGAAGACTGATATTGACACAAATTCCGCTAGGTGTGTCTATGTTATTGTAATTGTTAATCTTTTCGTTTAATTAGATGTAATTTAATTTGATTATGTTATGTATTGCGTTTATGTGATGTATTGCGACTAAGTTTTGTATGTTAATTGTGTTTCATTTTTTATCGTAATTATTTCTCATGTTTTCAAAAGAATTAATACGGTAATTAAATCCACAAGATTAAGAGATATTAGTTAAAAGATTAACAATTAAAAAAATTAATCAAAATATTAATAAGAATAATTAAGTTAACGTAAATGATGATTTATTATTAATAATCCCAATTTAGTTAAACAATAATATGAATAAATTTATATTGAATTGTAATTTAATAAATAGGTGGGCCACAGGAAAGTAGGAGAGCGAAAGTTTTGGGGCACCCCACGAATGCAGAGTGATGACTGAAAATTGGGAGGGTAAATGAAAAAGTTAGTGGGAAATGTTGTGGCAAAAGGAGCTGAGGAAAGGAGAGAGATTGGTTGGGGAGCCTCATTGATGCGAGTGGTCTTAAGAGCAGGTGCAATGGGGTTCCCCAAATAAAGTTGGGGCACCCATTTTCTTACTTAATCATTGTAGGAGGTTACTCATATTTTGGAGAAGTAAGTTAAATGGCAACCTCCCGAAATTATTTGAGCCAATGACAATACAACATTTGTCACTTTTTAAAAATCTTTTAGTTTTAGTAATTGATAATTAATTTTATGCAATATATTAAACTCAAAAAAATTAAATCATTGGACCAATAATTTTATTTTTTAATCCTCTACAATTTGAGTACCATATTGTTATACTTTTTCCAAAATAAAAATAACTTATTTCCCCCTAATTTTAGAGAATAACATTTTTAAGTTAGTAAACCATTATGGGGAACTTACTTAAAATTGGGTATGATAAGTTAAAATGTTAGTGGATTGTGATGTGTCAAAAGGAGAATAAGAGAGAGAAGATTTGGGGTACCCTAGCATTGTACATGCTCTAAAGCAAACCTAGACATGCTACAATTCTGACCATATATTTTCGTGTCCTGAACTAGACTTGGACATGATGTAGGGCATCAAATCAGACCGTACCAACCCTTTGTGCAATAGGGACATAAAACAATAACTATGTAGCCTTTAGAGTACATTTTCAATTTCAAGGTCACAAGTTACAAGATAAATCTGCATGAAAATCTCTCTAGGCATTAAAACAGACCTATGTCGTTATAAAAATAGTCCTTGATCGCAAGTTAGGTCTATCATTTTCAAGTCTCTCTAGGCATTATAGCAAACTTATGCCTATATTAAGATAGTCCTAATCCCGATGAGTTAGAGCTATCATTTTTAAGTCTCTCTAGGCATTAAACTAGACCTATGTCGTTATCAAGATATTCCTTAATCCTAAGTTAGGACTATCATTTTCAAGTCTCTATAGGCATTAAGACACACCTAAGCTGTTATCAAGATATTCCTTAATCCCGAGTTAGGGTTATCATTTTCAAGTCTCTCTTGACATTAAAGCAGACCTATGCCTTTATCAAGATAGTCTTTAATCCCGAGATAGGGATATCATTTTCAAGTCACTTTGTTCTCCTAAAAAGTTAAGGCCAGACGTAAACGGAAGAATTGCCCAAGGATCCAAGTGCTTCCGAAGGAATACAACTGCATGGGCCGCGGTAACAGGTAAACTAATCGTTGTTTTGCAGGTACCAGTGAAAAGGATAACTCAAGATCGCAGAACATCGTGAGCTATCCTCTATCTCGAATAGAATACTTTGATTTTATCTTCCGGAACAAAGTTTTCTCTAGACTTAGCCAAAGTGGGGGCTTCTATAGAACCCCAAAAGTGTCTCCTAAAATTGAATAGATGATGAGGAAAATTACGACATTCGAAATAGATTTGACTTCGAAAGTTGCAACAAAATCCATAAACGACACCCACTTGCACGAATTGAATTAAAGTCGAGCTTGAAACCATATACCGAGGGTCCATTAAAAGGTGAAAAGTATTTACTTTATTTTTTAAAATAATTTTCTATTTTTAGGATTTTTTTTCTTTAGTTTTTAGGATTTTTTGAATATTTTCTATAGGCATTTTTAGAATATTTTCTCATTTTTATCAGTTCGCACATATTTTTAGATTATTGTTCTGTTTTTTCTATGATTTTCTATGATTTTTACAAGTTTGCGAAATGATTTTCGAAAGTAAATAAATTCAGAAATTCTAACAGAAATCCAGAAAATTCGGGAACGATCTAGAATGTTCTAGAAGATTTAAGTTGAGCTTCTAGCAAGACAAAATTGGATAAAAAGATAAATTAGATAAAGGATAATTTCCGGATCATTGATTAGATTCAGAAAATCCGGATAAAAATAACCGAACAAAACCTAAAAAATCGGATATACACTGTGTGACATGGCAAGCCATGTCTCCTCAACCGTACATAAGGTCATGTGGACCATATATACGGATCATATGACCGTATATATAGAGTTCCCAATCGTATATACGGTCGTTTAGTGGATATCAAATTCTTGTTTTTGCTATATATCTTCCCATATACACCTTTAAATACGTGCTCTCAGTGTTTAATCGAACATAAACGAAAAATCAATACTACTAGTGCAACTCAAAGCTCTCAATAGTCTCTCTCTCATCAAATTCAATCCAAAAACACAAACCGCTATCTAAAGCAAAAGTCCCTTAAATTCGTCGCAGCTTTCGTAGTCGTATCTTTGCGGATTTAGGTACAAATCTTTAGGCTATTCAATCAAACTGTCTTCCTTATCTTGTTATTAATTTTGATTAATATAATACATTGAGTTTCGTTTGGCTTTTCGTTTTTAATCATGTTAATTCAGTCATTTTGAATCGTTTTCGACTTATCGCAATCATTTTAATTGTAATTGTCAATGCTAACGATTTATTTTGTTTTGATAAGAAATTGAATTGGAAGAAATACTTTTGAAACTCTAACCTTGCTTTGTTTTCTTTTGCTTTGGTAACGATACATGGTGAGTAAATTCATATATATTTGAGTTTCGATTTCTATATATATTATTCTTGATCTTTGCGCCTACGATTCTTTTGATTGCTTAAACAAGATCAGAATTTTTTTGAATCACATTACATTTAGATTAATTATTGACGAACGAATTTTAGGCACCATATTAATTTAATTAATTCAAGGTGGACACAATTATTAGCCTAGGTACTGATGCATGTATTATAGAAATCAACTCTTATAGTAATACTGGGTTAATGCGCGTTTTAAGGTCAAATGAATCGGCTCTTTGAATTCAATGATTATGAGTTATGGAACTACAATGAGATCGAGTATAGGTCGCTACATGCCGATGGATTGGGTCAAATATCTTATCCATACCATATCCCCAAACCCATACTCTTGTTAACAAACCAACTAGTGGGGCCATTAGTTTGGCACCAATATCTCGAGCGTACGTGATTAACCTGTATAGGCAAGGTGGCGATCCCGACTATCGACAACACTCCTCAACGCACTCACGTGCGGGATCTGTGGCTCAAGCCCACAATTTAAAATCAATGTAGGACGTAGGCCCAATAGGGGCACACGTCTATAGGGCCCATGAGAAAAATGGCTCAAAAGCACAAAAAATAAGCTAAAAGGTTGGGCGTAATTGTGCCCAGCTATCGGCCTATTTTGGCTCATTTTTGTGCCTTATTTGGCAGTTTTGCTTCATTTGCCTTATAAAGGAGGCAAAAATATTTTCTTTTATTTATTTTAATTATTTTCTATTTTTAGGTTTTCTTTTCTATTTTTAGGATTTTTGAAAATAATTTATACTGGTGATTCTCTTGATTTCTACATTTCATCACACTCTTCACATTTTTCTGAGCTCACCAGTATTTTTAGATTATTTTTCTGATTTTTTTTATATTTTTCTATGATTTTTATAAGTTTTTATACGCAGAAAATACAAAAAAAATACAAAATACACAAAAAATACTCCGGAAATACGTGGAACCTTCTAGAACACTCTAGAACTCCTTGCTTGGAGAGCAAGGGTGTCTAGGTGCGTCGAATCAAGGCAAATCACGTATTATGGAAATTGGAATCGGAGGAAATCAAAAATACGCGGAGAATATATACACAGAGTCTGCGTATATACGCAGGCCTCCTGCGTATATACGCAGGGTTTTTGTCCCTCCTCGTGCCCCTCGTGCCTATAAATACGTGCCTTGCTCATTCAAGAAAAACACACGTCTATTCTATATTTCCCATCTCTGACTTGCGTATTCATTCTCTCATGCTCTCATACACTCTCTCAAACACTCTAAATACATACGTTCTTGAGTTCTAAGCATCGATTCTGTTTCGATTCAACAAGCGATAACAAGGTTTACTTCTGAGATTACTCGCCACTAAACACACTCTTTTCTCATTTCCTCAATCTAATTAATAACTATTACGAGTTTCAATCTAATTAACAAAAATGTAGAAACTCACTATTTAATTATTCCATGTAAATATGTAGGAGTAGTTAACGTTTTTCTTTGTTTTCGTTCTTTTTTATTTCATTTTCATTATTATTATCACTTGTCAATACTAACGATTTCTTATCTTTGTATAGCGACTCAAGGCGGAAGATTCATTTCGCTCGTTTCTTTTTATTACGAACTAACACTTGTTTTGTTTGCAGATTCAGGGTAAGATTGGTTTGTATATATGATTTGAATTTCATATACTTCACATTGTCATGGTTGTATCATTTGTATATATTTTTCTAAATAAAGACCGGAAATTATGTGAATCACTTTAAAATCAGATTAACTATGGACAACCGGTTTTTAGGCACCGTTTTAACTTGATTAATGCAAAGTGGTCACAATTTCTAGGTTAGGTAGTCTCTTGTGCATAATAGAAACACACTTTCGTAGTAATATTTAGGATTAGTACGCTTCTAAGGTGCTAAAAACGTAAGTTATGTGCATTCAATAATCGTGATGAATGGAATTGCAATGAGACCGAGTAGAGGCCGCTACATGCGGGCGAATTGGGTTACAGATCTGATTCGTACCATGTCCCCGAACCCACGACTGGTTACTGGATCGGACGTGGGGTCATTAATTTGGCACCAACGTTTCGGGCGTCCGTGAATAACCTTTATAGGCACGGTGGCGACTCCCCTTACTCGACAACACTACCCCACCGCACTCACGTGCGGGTTCCGTGGCTCAAGCCCACGCAAAGCACCTCGATGTAGTACCAAGCCGCGCGCCCGCTATACGCGAGGGCGCGGCCCACGTCCTACACTCTCCAAACTCCATTGTTGCACCTTGGAATTGCTTTGAAAGGTCTCTTTTGCTCTTCAAATCCCTAATTCAAGTAAGTTTTCTACTTTAAACTATAAATTTACCTAAAAGTTGCAAATCATTATTCAAAATTATGCCATTTGAATGTGCCTTGTCAATTTGTGCAATTGAATTGGGGCTTTCTCCCTTGCTTGTCTATGTCAAAAATTGATGAAGGCTATTGTTTATTTACGTCTTTAGGAGTCATTTGCAAATTATTTCATCAAATTCAGTGCAAATTTGAATGAGTTATGAACTTGTATTGTTACTATTTGAAGAAGAAGATGAATAGTCGCTAGTTCATGTCCATGCCTTGTTGAATTATGCATATACCTTGTTGTTTCTTGTTTGTTGATGATGGAATAATTCTTTCCATGCCTTTTTCAGTAATGTAAGTACTCATGTGTAATTTCACCATTTTAAGTAGCTCCAAACCTTGAAAATGGCTAGTTAATAGTGACTTGATTAACTCACTGGGAATTGTTATGCATTAGTGAATTAGTGTATTGTCTTTGAATCTTCGTTGGATATGAAATTTAAAATGAAATCGTGTATTCCTTTTTTCATGTGGTTTTACTAGGCAGAAGAAGTGCTCTTTCCCCCCCTTTGGTTATCGCTCATTTGCCTTTTATCTTAATGGTTAGGAGGATAGTGTATTAACCTTGACAGTAGTTGTGTTAAGTAGTTGTGAGCCCCCCGAGGGCTGTTTTCTTGCATTAAACCTTTCGTTTCTAGCCGTTATGATGCCTATTTATCTTCTAGGCTCTTATTTTATTCTATTTGCAGCATGCCGACTTGAAGAGAAAAGAAGGTGTCTAGCTTCTGTAATGCATGGAGAGTAAATGATTGGATAACTCAGAGCTGTGTTGTTATCTAGAAAACTTTATCTCCATTCGTCAGAAGAATGGAAGGGCATGTGTCCTTTGCTTGCCCTCTTGTTTTGTTTTGATTTCTTTGATGACTTTTGTTGCCTCTCGTGTAGAGTGACTACAGTATCCGTTCGTTTGGGATTCCGAAGTAGTGGCCGACGTCTACTT
>SNQN01009124.1:5939-21360 GCA_008642245.1 Bassia scoparia
TTTCAATTCCACCAACCACATATGTAGCCAACTTTAGCCAACACAACTTTACCCAATACCGAACTAACAAACTAAATTTCTAACCCAGATAACTTCTATAATTATAATTATATTGGGTCTCTGACTGGCTCTCAACAGTTTTCCACCTAAAAATATTCAAACCCTTTTTTCCCCTTTTGGTTCTCATCTTTCTCTTTACCCAAACCTAACCTGATTTGCTGATTCTTAATTCATCGTTTTCTTCTGATTCCCTTCCACTCGAACCAGTTTATCATTTCCTTTGTGCTTTGTCTTGTAACGGTTGGCTAAACTGAGTCCCTTTTTCAATTGTTACTTCGCAAAGGTTGTTTTTCGAAATCCCAAATGTTGGATCTGAAACCCTTATATGATGCTATGTTACCTGATGAGCCTATTGAGGATGTTTGGTTCGTCAGCCATCTCATGGAAGCAATCGAAAGGGGTGATGAGTATCCATGGAGGTTGTACGATTCTGGTGACAGGAAGAAAAAGTTGTCTCATTGGGCGTTTAACGCTTTGGGTAAGGTTCTAAAGAAGCTTGATGACTCTAATGATTGTTATAGGATGTATAAGAAGAATTTGTTGGCGAGGATTGGGGGGGAAAAGCCAAGGGTCAGGTTTGTGAGTGAGGGTTCTAAGGGTAAGGGGATTGTTTGTGTTAGTGAGAGTGAGACTGAAAGTGAGAGTGAAAGTGAGGAGGAGGATCCAAGGATGAGCAAGGGAGTGGACATAATTGACGCTTTTGAGAGGCAAAATTTAGTGGGTTCCAAGGGGAAGGAAGTCATAGTCCTTAGTGATGAAGAAGAAGTTAAGGTAAAGCAGGAGGTTGAGGGTGTTCAAGTAGGTGGTGATTTGGTTGAGATTTCAGAGAGGAAGTGCAAAGGGAAGGGGAGGGTGGCTCCTGACTACATGGAGCCCATTGCTGATGTTGGTGGTCATCCCTTAGTGAACGTGGAGGAGGGGAAGCGGTTAATAGTGTGTGGCTTGATGTTCGATCCAGCAGGCTACATGGCTAGCCCACCTAAGGCCAAAAAGCCAAAGACAAAGCCTCTTCCACCATCTCGTTGGTCCCTTAGACGTAGACCTGTCAAAGCAGAGAATATTGAAGGATCTGAATCCCCTGAATTGTTCAAATCTCTGACGATGGTTTGATGCTCCTATCCGGATCTCTCTCTAATTTACTTTTAATTTTGTTAATCTGGTTTGTTGATCTTTGTTGTTGGTTTATGTTGTTAACCTGTTTTTGCTGATCCTCTTTATTGTTCATGCTGGTTTGTTGATTTATTGGTGCAGTTGGTTTCATGTTGTGGGTTAAGTTTTATGGTGGTGTTGGTTTCATGTTATTGGTTTAATTTGTTAAATTGTTGGTTTGATGCTATTGTGCTGTTGGTACCATCTCGTTAGTTTGATGCTGTTTGTTTCATATTATTGGTTGGATGTTGTTATATTCTTGGTTGGATGTTGTTAAGCTGTTGGTTCTTTCTTATGGTAGCTGTTGGTTTGATATTGTTGGTTTGACGTTGTTGAGCTGTTGATTTAATGCTGTTGATTTCATTTTATGATGATGTTGGGTTCATTTTATGATGATGTTGGTTAAATTTGCTGCTGGGAATGATGCTGTTGGATTCATTTGTTGGTCTTTGTTGTTGGTTTATGCTTCAATTGGGGAAGTAATTGATGAATGATGATGTTCCAGTCCATATGCTTAGTTACAGTCTCATACTGTCCCTTACATGGTGTGTTCTAAGGACTTGTTGTAAATCTGAAATACTGCCAAATGATGATGGGATTCAGCCATGATGTCCCTTGCCCACAAGTGTTTTGCCACTGTGGCTTGTTTTGACATGTGTGTTGAAGCAATTCCTTGAACTACTCCACACAGTTAGACAATCTACTTAAGTGATGCATCCTTGTGAAGGAAGGGGATATTTGTGAGAAAACTTTCCCTGATGGCTACACTGTGATATTTATTACAGAGTATTTCAGGATATGAATTGCAAACAAGTTAAATGAAGTTTTTTTTTACTAACCATCCATAGTTACACATTAAACATCATTAAAATGTACCTAATGACATAACACAAAAACATCATTCTTAATTACATTCTGCCTAATNAAAATTTAGTGGGTTCCAAGGGGAAGGAAGTCATAGTCCTTAGTGATGAAGAAGAAGTTAAGGTAAAGCAGGAGGTTGAGGGTGTTCAAGTAGGTGGTGATTTGGTTGAGATTTCAGAGAGGAAGTGCAAAGGGAAGGGGAGGGTGGCTCCTGACTACATGGAGCCCATTGCTGATGTTGGTGGTCATCCCTTAGTGAACGTGGAGGAGGGGAAGCGGTTAATAGTGTGTGGCTTGATGTTCGATCCAGCAGGCTACATGGCTAGCCCACCTAAGGCCAAAAAGCCAAAGACAAAGCCTCTTCCACCATCTCGTTGGTCCCTTAGACGTAGACCTGTCAAAGCAGAGAATATTGAAGGATCTGAATCCCCTGAATTGTTCAAATCTCTGACGATGGTTTGATGCTCCTATCCGGATCTCTCTCTAATTTACTTTTAATTTTGTTAATCTGGTTTGTTGATCTTTGTTGTTGGTTTATGTTGTTAACCTGTTTTTGCTGATCCTCTTTATTGTTCATGCTGGTTTGTTGATTTATTGGTGCAGTTGGTTTCATGTTGTGGGTTAAGTTTTATGGTGGTGTTGGTTTCATGTTATTGGTTTAATTTGTTAAATTGTTGGTTTGATGCTATTGTGCTGTTGGTACCATCTCGTTAGTTTGATGCTGTTTGTTTCATATTATTGGTTGGATGTTGTTATATTCTTGGTTGGATGTTGTTAAGCTGTTGGTTCTTTCTTATGGTAGCTGTTGGTTTGATATTGTTGGTTTGACGTTGTTGAGCTGTTGATTTAATGCTGTTGATTTCATTTTATGATGATGTTGGGTTCATTTTATGATGATGTTGGTTAAATTTGCTGCTGGGAATGATGCTGTTGGATTCATTTGTTGGTCTTTGTTGTTGGTTTATGCTTCAATTGGGGAAGTAATTGATGAATGATGATGTTCCAGTCCATATGCTTAGTTACAGTCTCATACTGTCCCTTACATGGTGTGTTCTAAGGACTTGTTGTAAATCTGAAATACTGCCAAATGATGATGGGATTCAGCCATGATGTCCCTTGCCCACAAGTGTTTTGCCACTGTGGCTTGTTTTGACATGTGTGTTGAAGCAATTCCTTGAACTACTCCACACAGTTAGACAATCTACTTAAGTGATGCATCCTTGTGAAGGAAGGGGATATTTGTGAGAAAACTTTCCCTGATGGCTACACTGTGATATTTATTACAGAGTATTTCAGGATATGAATTGCAAACAAGTTAAATGAAGTTTTTTTTTACTAACCATCCATAGTTACACATTAAACATCATTAAAATGTACCTAATGACATAACACAAAAACATCATTCTTAATTACATTCTGCCTAATACTGCCAGTACACCCAAAAACTTTTCTTGTGCTTGAAAATATCCCTTTTCTTGTGCTTGAAAATATCCCTAAATGCATTTGTTGTGGCTGTTGTTTTTCTTTTTGGTGTTCTGTTTCAGATAAAGGAGGAGGATTAACCTCACTCTCTGGCAGCAGTCCTGCTTCGGCCAACAGAACATCTGCGCTATAGAAATCACCATCAACATCTTCGTCTGCCATCTTTTTGGATTTTGTTAACTGATGTAACTATTGAATTAGGGGTAATTAATGAGTAATTAGTGATGTGTGTGCAGTGATTATGTAAAGTGATATTTTGCTAAGTCTAACAATGTGGAATGAATGCTCTCTGATTTTTTGGGTTGACATGAGAGTTAGGGAAATAGCATGACYTAGTTTTGTGATGAAATGTAGGTATGATTATATTTGTATGTTTTTTGGTTGGAATGGTGGAGTTAGGGAGGAATTGAATTGTGTTATTCAAGAATCGAGAGATGTTATCGAATATTGTCATATTTTTTGCATACTCGGTGTACTTTTTTCCTAAACCCTTCTTAATTTACCAATTTTGGCAAAACTTGGCTTATCAATTTATTTGATTGCTTCTATAAAATCTCTAATTGTGGATCACTTGTTAAATCATTTACACTTTTTATTAATGAAATTTGAATATTGTCGACTTTAACATAATATAAATTTATTTCGTAATATAGCTTGAATTTATCTACAAGAATTTATAAATATAATAAAGTGGAACACGGTGTGCGTGCGCGCGCCGTGTCACACTAGTCATCATCAAAAGGGGGGATTTGTCGTGTCCTCTAGTTTAAGTTTTGAACGATGACAAATCTCATTGAATTATCTTATTGCATATATGTTCTGTTTACATGCACATGTACTAAATACCAAGTTCAATGGAAGAAAGATGAAGCTTTGTGAAGCAAAAAAGTCCTGAATATTGCATGAAGACCAAGTTCAAAATTGCAGTAGTTTTGATAGAGTATATATTATATTCATGGGCCTCAACCATTAGCTCAAGCTTTTGGTTGAGATGACCCAATTAATATGGTATCTAGTGATGGCAACGGATTGGATCTGGACCGGATTCAGATCCAAATCCATTTTTGAAAGGAGGATCTAGATCCGATCCGTATCCGTCGGATATTTTTTCTTAGGATCCATATCCATATCCGACAGATCTTACGGATACGGATCTTAAACGGATCCAAAACGGATCCATATCATATATAATTTTCAGCCCATTTACAAAAAATAAATGTCAAATTTTCACTTCTCTAATCACACCCAAGTGGCCCAACACAAGGAACTAACACCAAATTCAGATTAAGAATTCATACAATCAAATACAATTATACAAATCACTGCACACAATCAACTCAAAGAGATAGAAATAATACTAATAATCATTAAAACAGAAAATAAATAATAATACTAATACAGTAATAATAATAATAATAATAATAATAATAATAATAATAATAATAATAATAATAATAATAATAATAATAATAATAATAATAATAATAATATTAATATTAATAATAATAATAATAATAAGAAGAAGAAGAAGAAGAAGAAGAAGGAATACGAAATTAGAGAAAAAGAAAAAAAATGAAACTGACTCAAGACTACCCTGCTGCCTGCGCTGAGTTACTGCGTCGCAAGCCGCCGCCGCTGCAGACTGCTGGACAAGCCGCTGCTGCTGCATACTGCTGGAGAAGCCGCCGCCGTTGCAGACTGTTGGAGAAGCAGCCGTCGTTGCTGCAGATTGCTGGAGAAGCCGTGAGTTGGCCTGGTGGTTAGCAGCAACTGGCCTGGAGAAGCCGTGGACGCGCCGTAGGCTGGGCTTGGTTGCGCGTCGTGGACTGGGCTTGACTGGAGGTCGTCACCTGACCGGAGCTCCGCGAGTTAGGGCTGCGAGGGAGAGTAAGGGAGTTGGGACTTAGGGTTTTGTTTGAATGTTTTTGAAATGTTTTGAGAATTGAGAATTTGAGATGTAAATGTTGTGTTTTGGACTTTTGTTTTGGTAGTGTAAATCAGTAAATGTCAGTAAAGACTAAAGAATTAAATATGTTTGTAAAAAATATCTGATATATTTATATATTAAAAACAAAAATATATGTATTATTTAAAAAAAACGGGTAAACGGATCCGGATCTGGATCCTGTTATTAGACTTGGTTCCGTTTTTTTGGACAGGATCCGTATCCGACCCGGATCTGTCGGGTCCAGAAATTTAGGATCCATATCCGTAAAAACGGATACGGATCTGCGGATACGGGGCGGGTCCAAGATCCGTTGTCAACTCTAATGGTATCAGAGCCAACGTGACACATAGGTCACGGGTTCGAATCTCACTTCCCTCTTCGTTCTAAGTGGAATTAATTCGCGCCAGGTATGGATAAACCTGTGCTGCATCCACATTTCAAGCCCAAATTGAAATCAATTATATACACTACTAGAATATTGACATATTATATGATCTATCAAGTTCCATGTCTCGTAAGCAATGTAGGTGATATATGGGTTTGATGCACTATAAAGGTTGAAAACATGAGAGATGGGCTAGTTATGGATGACAAGAAACTACGGTTACTTGTCATACACAACTCAAGTAACACATGGACTGACTGGAACATTTTGGGAACAATTTTGGACCAGTCTGCTAGGATTTACTTCATGAATCCATATTTTAGGAAAGTTTCTTTCTCTCTCTCTCTCTCTCTCTCTCTCTCTCTGTCTATTTATCTATCTATCTATTTATTTTTCTATATCTCTCTTTCTCTCACTCTCGTGTCTAAACCTAAGCAAAACCCTAATATCACATTGTGTGAATTATTGTTGTAGGGATTTTATACTCCTTTTTTAAAGACTTTTTTTATTTTCGTAGTTTTGAGTTAGTTTTGTCTTTGTTTTGAGTCATTTTTCTCATTTCTTTCTCTAACCCTCTAACGTCCGCTTTTAGCGTTTTTGCCACCCTTTCTATTATGTTTCGATCGATTTTAAATGTACACTTTCTATGAGCATGGTTAGGAGTTTTCTTGGCACACTTTGGATTTTTCGAGGCTCATGATCATGGTTCGTGTTACCTTTGGTGAAATATTGGAGCGTTTTGGACACTTTCAAATGTGTTAGGCAACTTRAATCGAGCATAAATTTRAATACAATTATCATTTTAATGTGATTCCAATTGTAGGTGAAAGATCGACTTGATAGATTCGAAAAGAATAGTCATATGCCTTATTCTAATGTAAAAAGAAGAAGTTATAGTCATTTCTTTCCCTATTTGCAGTGCAGTTTGGCAGTAGCAGGCAGTAGCGCCCCGCTACTGAAGCGCTACTAGACACTACTCTCATTTTTTGCATTTTTCGAGCTATCTGGATATGCAATTAAAAGTAGCACCCGCTACTAGACGTTACTCTTTATCGGTGGCTTTTCGCGGATTTTCACTTTTGGCTGTTGTTTTTTCTTTTCCTTTTTCTTTTGCTTTGGCTGGTCACTTACTCCCACTTGAGAGGGTATTTGGACCACCCACCTCACATTATTGTATGATACTCTCTTAGCTTTAATTTCTCTCTCTTAGTTTTGTATTTTGCTTTCACATTGCTTAAACACTATTCATCATCATCTTCCTTGGTTTTCTTGTATTTTGGAGGCTTTGTACTTGGAATTCTTGCACCATAATTTATATAGAAGCTCTGGTAACTATTCTCTATCTCTTGTATTTATTTATTTTGCATTTCGCTAAGTATTTCATGTTTTCAATTTCTAGGGTTTTTATGAGATTTTGTTAGTTTTACTTGAAACTTTAGATCTTGTTGTTTAACATGTTGAATATGAATGTTATTGTGTTTTTAAGCACGTGTGAGTAGTTTACTTGCTAAGGTTAGGTGAAACCCTCATTTCACCATGTGGCTTCCACTTGCTTGAATTGCTTGAGGTTTATGCTTGTTTTGGCCATGACTTGCATGGTTAAGAGGTGCAATTGCTAATTACCATGCTTAGCTACCATGATGGTTTTACTAGGGACCTTAGACGAAGGAATGAGATTTGAACTCTTAGACAAACTCTTCCTAGCTATTTAGATGAAGGAACCATGAGAATAGGGGCCAGAATCTAGGGATGTTACTAGTTTTTGCGACTTTTGTATTCAAACCGAGCTTGTAACCAAGCCATGGGAATAGGTATAGGATTACAAGTGAAGTTCTCCTAACTAGCTTGAGAGAGTGGTTATGACCTTAGAAAGTCTCCCCTTGTCAGTTGATCCTTGTTCATTGCCTCATTGCTTGTATACGGTTGTTACATGTGTGTTTTGTGTGGTGAAACCCCAATTCTTGTGCCTTAATTTTTTGTTCCTCTCATGTTAATAGTGTTTGTTTGTGACCATACTCTTAACCTTGTTCATGGCTTAGCTTGTCTCTTCGATAACTAGTTAGTGCTTAACATGTCTTTCCCATAAGTTTGACCCTTACTTGCCCTTGCTAGTAGCATAGTGAGACTGCGTTAGGTTTTATTTTCGGTAACTTGGATGATAGCAGGCTATCAATTATACTCTCATTCTAAGCAATTAGACTGTTTTGTTTAAGAGCGAAAAGTCAGTGTAATTGAGCAACTTGTGAGTTCGAGTTGCTAGGGAAGCAGATCAGAGAGTTGCTTCATTTGAACTACTATAGTTAGTAGTTGGGAGAACATTTATAGTTGGGTGTTAAGGAATCGACTTGTGCATAGGTGCATAGGTTGATTGAGTGTATTCTTTTTATTATTCTGAGTTGATTAATAAAAAGAGTGAGTGAGTGAGTGAGTGGAGGATATAGACTTATTAGAAGTTGAACACCGATAAATCCTTGTGTTAATTAATTACTTTAATTTCCGTTGCATACAGAACTATTTCGATATTGTTATCAAATAATCGAAAATTTTATAACACTTGGTTGACACTCATTTCACCCTCCCTCTCGAGTGTCTCTTGCATATTCAGGTTTGAGTTATTTTATTTCTGATTTATTTTTCTATTGTAGATTATCAATCTATGGATTTTTGTAAAGTTGATTCATCAACCAAGGATTGCATGGTTTTTGCAGAAGTTCTTATTTTATTGGATACTAGTAAATTAATTAGATTGATGCTGTCATCGTGACTATAACAATTCGTCAAACTGCCCCTTTAGAAAGGTTGTATATATCAGCGATATGTGGGAGAGGTGTCCCACGATGCAAGATCTATTCGACGATCGTAGTTTTGATAAAGAAAAATTTAATTTAATTTAACTTTTTTTGTATTTGATATATTCGAATACTTTTGAAGATATCGTATGGCTCTCTTATTAATGTATTAATCACTCTCTAAAAAAATCATCTTCATTTGGCTTTGTCGTTGCCTCCTATGCCCCTTCCTTTGCTTCTCCTCTTCGACTTGTTGCGGAGCTCTTACTACTTTTGTAATCCCCCGTAATTTTCGGATATTTATAATTATATTTTCTTATAAATATAAAACAATTATTTTATAAACCAGTGTATTTTATTAAATTCTATTTAATTATCATTATTTTCGCTTAGGATATATTTGACGATATCCATTTTTACTGGATTATATTTTACTTTATCCAAAAAAAAAATCTAAGAATGGATTTTATCCAAAATGGGGTTAGTTTGAGATCTCATCTAACTATGGTGACGGAGTCGCGCCCGTTCGCCATCTGGTTTATTGAACATTGATGCCTTTCGACGGGGAGGCATGGGGAATTGAACAGTGGCACCTAGTGTGTCTGGGATTGAACTGTGGCACCTCGTGTGTCTGGGATTTGGACAACCTTGTCTATTGCTCAAATCATATCTAATATAGTATAATATATTGAGTCAGATATTGGAGTCGAGTAAATTATTTTGCAGGTACAAGCTAGTTAACAAGCTAGTTAACAGGAGCTGTGGATATTTTGGGATTGTATTGTATTGGAGCAGCTATATGTAATAAGTAGTGATATTGGTCTGCGTTTGGGATCTGTTGTATGCGTATAATGTTGTTAAGTGGTTATGAACACCACAGTTGGATTTTCTTTTGTTTCTAAGCAGGTGTCGTAACGGTATGTCCAGCTTTTAGGGGAGATGCTGTCCGTTTGTTTTCTGATTTCGTAATTTGTATGTACTCAGCTTTGCTGATTGTGTGCTTTGTGTTGTTTGTTGTCGTCCACACTTTCTTTCTCTTGGTGGACCTGTGATGATCCTTATTTCACTTGGAAATTATGGGGAGCAGACTTTTTACAGGATTTGCAATCAGATGACTAGCCTTGGGTGGTTGGGATGAGTAAGAGCCGATCGTACTTAAATAATTTGTTTATGCGTCGTGAACCTTACAGAACGATTCTCTATAACGAGTTATTATGTTTGAAAAGAAATTATACCGTTATTTGCGAATAAGGGCCTTGATGGTTCCAACTTGTCAAATGAGTTTTTATATTTCAGATTTTAACACTTTGGTTTGAACTATTTTCTACCTTTGATTTCTGCTGCAAGTTACTATTTTAGCCTAAACGTTTTAACACGTGGCGGTGACATGCCAATGGTTCTCCGTATTTTCGTTTAATATTTCACAGGTAAAGTGGAGAATTATTGGGGTGTTAGAATAATATATAATCCAATATTAATTTCTTTGAAATTATACTTTGAAAAATATGAAATATAATCTCAACTTTATAGAATATGTCAAATTTTAATTGAAAAAATATATCGGAAGATTTTAATATGGAGTATTTTATTTGATTATTGACATCGAATCACTGTATTTTTTACATGTTACATCGTCAAAATTTTAAAAGTCAAATTATATACAGACATTTGGGCTTTGAAAAAAACCCATTAAATATTATTTTATTTTTTGTCATTTATATATATATATATATATATATATATATATATATATATATATATATATATATATATATATATATATATATATATTTTGGAAGTAGAGGTTGTGGTGAAGGGTCGGGTGGTTGTGGGTGTAAGATTTTTTTAATAATGTAGATTGACTCTGGCTTTCTTTTGGTTTTAAGAGATAAATAATTAACTTTAAAAGCATTTGTAGATGTGTTAACATATCAAGTTTGTTTTGTTGGATTTATTTATGATTTCAAATTTATATTTCAAAACAAAGGTTGTGGTTTGACAAACAAAGTTTTGGGTGTGTTTGGATGAAATATCTTTTGGAGTTTATTTTGCCTAAATACAAACTCTATTTAAACCAAATAATGGTGATTTGTTAAATAAAATGTTAAAACTTATGGCGCAAACATAGTAAATGTCGGTTTCCCTTGGTCAAATTAAATGTCGCAAGCCACTTAAGGTCCATTCTAGCAAACTTTTTTTAAGGTCTCTATTCACATAATTTTTTTTAAATTAAAAGTCTTTTCTCACAAAAAATATATTTTAAAAGGTCTTTTCTCGAAAAAAAACCAAATTTTATTTGAGTGTCTAATACATAATACAGAGTAATTGATTTTGTAATAATAAAGACATTGTCCCTACCCAATTGCCAGGTGCCCCGTGGCATCTGGTGGGTCCCACCTAATCATTAGTAAGGCATGTGGGCCCCACATACCCACGTGACGAAGGTACCCCCAATGGGGTCGGTTTGGTGTCAGATGGTGGAGTMTGACAACTACAGTACCTTTGTCCCACATTGATTACAAGCTACACTTCTTTGTTCCCACATTGAAGAAAGAGCCGAAAACCTCCTCACCTAACCCTATAAAAGGGGATTTGGTGAGCCCATTCCAGGTATCTAATTCTAAACCCACCGAGTACAGTCTAGTGCCTATATCTAGCTTGCTCAACCTTCAGTTTAGGTCTCCTTGCTGACTTAAGCATCGGAGGGGCTTTTCCCGGAGATCCCCCAGGTTAGTCACCTTTGCTTGTTTTGCAGGTTAGCCGGAGGAGACTAGTGTCCATTCTCAAGACGTTGACAGAAGACACGTACGTGCCAGCTGTCATCCCCAGTCATTATTATTCACCCTAATACTCTACTGTTTTCTTTGTAAGTTCCTTGAACAGGAACAGATTGGCGCCGTCTGTCGGGACGACAAGCAAGCCATGGTCAGTACGCGTTACGGTGCTCGTGATGTTCAGCCTGCGGTTAATCAGCCAGGCACACGGAGGGGGCAGTCTCATCCCCTGGAAGGGGACACTGCCTCATCCGCCCCGCGTGATTCGGGTGCTGCGGCGGGGGAAGAGAGGACCAATCGGCCCTCATCCATCCGTTTCCCTCAGCCGATTAACCCGATCACTAGGCAAGAACTCAATGCCCTGCTCGAAAAAGTGAGTCTTCTCACCAAGCAATTGGAGAAGACCCCGCAAACAGGGGGCAACCCTCAGCTCACGCGTAGTCAGCCAGCGCCCAGCGCTGGTCCGCGCCCTCAGCTTTGTGCCCGGCCTGCCTCTCCATCTAGGCTGCGTCCGGGCCCTTTCAAGTTTGATTCCCCCTCGCGGGGACATTCCCTTTCAGGTCCAGCTTGCTCCATCCAAGAGCAGGGAGGAAGCCCCTCAAGTCATCCGATTCAACAGACCCCCTTTGGATGCCCGCATTATCATTGAAGAAAGAAGACGAGACAGTATGGACGCTCGCACCATCATTAACAATCTCCGAAGCCAAGGCGAAGCAGCAGCCGCCCAGCCTCGAGCCTCCCCTCGCCGAGGAGACTCGGGCCGACCCTCCGCTCGACCTAGCCGGTCCCAGCATTAGGCAACCAGTCGGTCAACTCGGCATCCGGCATCCAGGTCGCGCGGGCATGCAGATAGTTCTCGCTCTCAGTTAGTCAGGCAGACAAGTGAGGGCACTCGAGCTCGATAGCCGATGTAGACCCTCGTCCACAGAACCCCGTTCAGCAGGGAGATTATGGATATGGAGGATCCAAAAAAGGTGAAGGTGCCAACAATCGAGACCTTTGACGGGATGACCGACCCCGAAGATCACATGGTAGCCTTCAAGACTCAGTTGGCTGTACAAACCTGATGCGAGGCGTCATGGTGTCGGTTCTTTCCAACCACACTCAAAGGTATTGGCCTCACTTGGTTTAGTGAATTACCATCTGGATGCATTACCAACTTTACTGTTTTAGAAGCTTTGTTCAAACAACAATTTATTGCTGGCAAACGACATAAGAAAACTAGTTTGCATCTAATGAGTTTGAAACAAAGTAAAACTGAAGGGTTGTCTAGCTACGTTAAGCGATTCAATGCCGAATCTCTGGGCATTTCGCTGGAAGACAATGTTGCTTTTYCAGCCCTCATGTCAGGCCTCAGACCTAGCCGGTTTAAGCAGGACTTGGTCATCGAGGGCATTACTAAGTACTCAAAGGCTCTGGCATTGGCTTTGAAGTATATTCAGGCCTCAGAAATCAATAACATGCATGATGATCATCCCTCATCCGAGGGCAAGAGAAAGGTAGGTGATAACATGGGTGACCACAATCAGGGCAAGAAGCCCAAACTCAGAGATGGAGGGGATGACCCTCGGTACAACACTAACAGGAGAGATATATTTTTAGACATCAAGCCCCTGGACATTTTGCTGAAGCCCGTACCAGTTCGGACTACGCCCAACAAGCGAAACAGAAATCTTTGGTGTGAATACCATCGGGAGTGTGGACACACCACCCGAGATTGTAGAGAACTGAAACAAGCGATCGATGACCTTGCCAACGAAGGAAAACTGAACTAGTACCTCCGAAAGAAGGATACCAAAGATCAAAGCCATCCTCGGCGAAAGGAGGATCAGTCTCAGGCCAGCAATGAAACAATGCATACTGTGAATGTGATTTCAGGAGGGCATGCCTCGGGAGGACCTAGCAATCGAGGACGGAAGCGTCACTTGGAAGACCTCACGCACCAAGTATTGAAGGTCGGCGATGAGGTACCGCCCAAGTGCCCAGCGATGGTCTTCGATGATCACTCGGCCAAGCCTATCGTATCGTCGTACCCCATGATGACCCTCTGGTAGTCGAGGTCAAGGTGTCCAATGCTCGGGTGAAGCGAGTGCTCGTCGATAGTGGGAGCTCCTCAGACATCATTGCTTGGGACTACCTACAGAAATTGAAATACTCCAAGTCTGACCTGGTCGCTTCGGACCACCCTCTAGTCGGCTTCGGCGGGAAGCGGACGTATCCAGAAGGCATCATCAGACTGCCAGTCCAAATCGGGGAGAAGGACCTGGCCCGTTTGGCTCAGGTGTTCTTCACTGTCGTAGATATGGACCTCCCCTATAACATCATCCTCGACAGACCCACCCTCAATAAGGTAAAAGCATCCATTTCTACCTATCAGTTACTATTACAGTATGAAACAGATTCAGGAACCGTTGGTCGGCTATATGGCAATCAACGCTCAGCCAGGGAGTGTTACGTCAATAGCCTCCGCAATGCCGACCCTGAGCCTTCAGTCGGGCAAAAGCGGAAGGACCCCCCCCCCCTCAGAAGGAAGCCTTCACTGGGTTGGATTTGTACCTTAGTGAGAACGTCAAGCGATACAATCGGCCTCAGCCAGCAGAGGCCAATGAGGAAGTACAGATTGATGACGACCCGGAGCACACTGTCAGGGTCGGGAAATCCCTCGCTCCTGAAACCCAGGAGCATCTTGTCTCCATTCTCAAAGAATTTCGTGATGTATTCGCGTTTGCTGCTACGTAGACGCCTGGGATCAACCCCTCGGTCATGGTACATAAGCTCAGCATCAAGGAAGGGTACCAGAGTGTGAAGCAAAAGCTCAGACATCAGAGGCAAGAGAGGAACGAAGCTGCGGCCTCAGAAATTAAGAAATTACTCGAAGCTGGTTTCATCAGGGAATGTCAATACTCGGACTGGCTGGCCAATGTGGTGTTGGTCAAGAAACCAGACGGAACCTGGCGCATGTGCATTGACTTCACTGATCTTAACAAGGCATGCCCAAAAGATGACTACCTACTACCAAAGATCGATGCCCTAGTCGATTCCACGGCGGGACATGCGTTGTTCAGTTTCATGGATGCCAATGCTGGGTACCATCAGATCTCGATGGCTGAAGAAGATCAGTCACACACTGCTTTCATCACCAAACAAGGGGTTTATTGTTACAAAGTGATGTCATTCGGCCTCAAGAATACAGGAGCCACCTACCAGAGGTTGGTAGACAAAATCTTCAAGGGTCAGATCGGTAGGAATGTTAAGATATATGTTGAAGACATGATAGTTAAAAGTAGGAGAGTCGAAGATCACGTCTCAGATCTTAGGGAAGCCTTCTCATCCCTCAGAAAGTTTAACATGAAACTGAACCCCAAGAAGTGCGTATTTCGTGTTCGGGGAGGTAAGTGCCTCAGTTTCCTCGTAGATGAGAGAGGAATCGAGGCAAACCCGAACAAAATACAGACAATCATCAACATGGAGTCCCCTCGGTCGATTAAAGAGGTGCAGAGGCTCACGGGTTGCATGGCTGCCTTGGGTCGGTTCTTGTCTCAATCGGCTGATAAGAGCCTAGTCTTTTTCAAGGCCCTCAAAAGACCCACCTTCATCTGGGACGAAGAAGTAGAAATAGCTTTCCAACAGCTCAAGCAGCACTTGTCGGCTATACCAAAGCTGGTATCACCCTTACCGGGAGAACCGCTTTATCTATACTTGGCCATCTCTGACTAGGGCTGTTAATGAGCTGAGCCGGCTCGCGAGCTGCTCGAGCTCGGCTCGGTCAAAGCTCGGTCAAAGCTCGGCTCGTCGGGGCTCGGCTCGAGCTCGAGTTCGGCTCGAAAATAAATGAGCCGATACACGAGCTATGCTAGGCTCGGCTCGAAAGCTCGCGAGCTGGCTCGATTTATTTATTTATTTATTATAAATTATATAATTATTTGATATATTTAAATTTTAAAATAGTAAAATATGTATATGTATTATT
>SNQN01009125.1:3920-26524 GCA_008642245.1 Bassia scoparia
AAAGAGAGAGATCAGGTCACGAATCATAAACAAAAACCCCAAAATTTGAAGAAAAAAATTAAGTGATAAAAAGGAACATTAAATAGAGAAGATTGCCATGAACATTAAGACCCCGATCCCATTATCAATCTTCTCTTCACTCTACCAATATCATACATACTCAACTCTCAAAATCTTTTCGTTAGCTTTACAAACCATCATGTGCTCATTTCTGTCACGAAATGACATACGGCTAATAGCAAATAACTCACCCCTCCCCATCCATCCTATTACTTGGTACTTAATTCTTCTTCATGCCATGTAGCCATAAACTTGATTGACCAGATCATTATACTCAGGTATTTTGAGATATAGAAAAGAATATTGCGAACACAAGAGTCAATTGCAGCAGCAACAACACATAATGTCTTCCTTAAGCTTCAGCCCCCTTCAATTTCCAATCTCGCTGTCAAGAAACCTCTCATCTCCTCTCCTTCACTTCAATCCTACATCTCGGTCCAACAACATCTTCACTGCCCCGCGCTATATTCCATAGGCTGGAAATGTTGTCTCCAATGCGTACAAGAAGGTCAGCCTGAAACCTAATTACCCTGCTCAGAACGGCGCCCCGCATAGTCAAGAGCCTTAAGAAGTGCTAGCGCCCGCTGCACAAAACCGATACTACCTCACCACACCACTCATTATCCAACCAATTTCTCAAATGTAACCGCCGCTTTTTGAATCGGAAGCAACAGTCCTTCCTCCTCTCTACTTCTTCTTCACCAATTACTGCTTATTCTCCAGTCATTACTACTGTTAGGGAGTATGCGTTTGTGAAGAGTAGGTGGCAGGTGGTGTGCATTCGTAGCATCGCAGAGAACCGAGGAGAACAGAGGTACGAAAACCTCATTGCTTTGGTCGAGCCAACCTGCTCTCGCGATTGGCTGGGTGGGTGCGCCGCGGTGGTGTTGCTCAGGTCAGTGAAGTAGGGGCTGAGAGTGGCTAATTCGGCGGAGCTAAACCCGCTTCAAGGTTCGGCGACGCAGACCTAGATCAGCTCGGAGCAGAGGCAGAGTCATTGGAGGGATTGCTTGCTGGCTAGAGTAGACGAAAAGGGAGGTGGATAGATATCACTGAGGAGAGAAAGAGAAGTGGTTAACTTAAAGTAGAATTAGGTTTATTTAAGGGAAAGACACGCCTGGTGTTAGTCTTTTTTCGTTAGAGTAAAGGTATATTGAGCTATTTCTCTTAACGTGAGGGGTACCTGAGGCGGTTTCAAAAAACTCCAACTCGGGGGTACCTGAGGAATTAAGCAAAACCTCAGGGGTACCTGAGGAAAAATCCCTTGTTTTATTTATTGAGTGAGTTATGGGCCTTATGGCTTTATGGGTCTTAACGTCAGATTGTGTGTTATTATTTGCAACGGCCAACCTAAAGCCTGTTACAAATATATTGAGCATATTATTGTGTGGAAGTTAATTGTCACGGACACTCTATTATTTGTAACAAACATTAATTTTGTCCGTTACAAATAATATTATTTGTAACGGACATTATGTAATGTTCATTACAAATATACTTTTTGTAACAAACATTACCATTGTCCATTGCAAATAGGGCGTTACAAATAGCAATTTTTGCACTAGTAAATGACAATAATGGCAATTGTGGCAGGTCGCGCTTTAGCCGCAGGCGGACTTACACTCCGCTTGGGATGACTCAAACCCAAGCATTTGAAAGGATCTCTATTCAAGGCTTGATCTCCTCGATTGGGCCTATCTCTCATCCTCCGGTGGAGAAAAGGTCCGCAAGATAGGACGCAAATACGTACTGCAAGTATCACCGTGGCAATGGCCATGACCTTGAGGACTGCATCACCCTTAAGGATTATCTACAAGACATGATTGATGATGGTAGGCTTCCTCTCCTTCTTGGGCCTAAGAAGCCAAACACTCAGTCGAGTTCYTTGGGAGTACTCACGCTCGAAGAAGGGGAAACTGCCTTCGACCCCTCTGTCTTCATCACTCCCACTACGGTTGCACCAACCATAAACTCGCTCAACATCACACCAGTTCAAGGCCCTTCACTAGAGGAAGAAGTGATCAAGTCCGGCGACACCATGCCATCTTTGGATGATCTTCCTAGAGATCTGCTCTACGAAATATGGGAGCGCTGCAATATCAATTCCCTAGCTAGAGGCATGTGCGTCAGCCGCAAATGGAGGAAAGAAATAGCCGAATTTGCCTGGAGTGCTAGCATTCTTGATACCTACAACCTGTGGAAGGCCAAGGGCCTTTTCCTTGATCCAGATGGGTCCACCGCACRGAAATTCTAGCTCATGTGGCTCACGCAGTTCACTCCTCCAGCACCCCTCAAAGGTTCATCCCCAGCATGCACTATGCACACCGAGAAGAAGCAACTCAAAAACGGCAAACCGTGAAAATAACTACTCCAGGAGGCAAGGTCATCAAGTGCACCATAGGCGAAGGACCAATGCTCGAGGATTCTGAATCTAAGACTGAGTCTGAGTCTAGTGTTGTAGAAGCTAGGATAACTAGTCCAAGGGAGTGCCCTCTTGAGTCTGTCAAGGAGCCTAATATCCCCCTTTCCTTTGTCAATCAAGTCTCTTCGGATACAAACTTATTTGTACTCTCTTTAGAGTTTAATAACATGCTCCTTTCTACTTACTCCTCTTTTCCTTCTTATGAATGCTTTAATTCACAACTRGAAAACAAACAAAACAACAATGAGTTAATAAAGGCAATGGAAGAGCACGAAAATAAAACTTCCATCATCAAGTAAACAGAAAAGGTAGACATCTCCGACAACGACACGCCGCGGGAGATACAGATTGGTCTGACACTGAGTCCACAAGAAAGGAATCGACTGGTTGCAACACTAAAAGAGTTCCAGGATGTTTTTGCTTGATACTATTAAGTCATGTCAGGGATCGATCCAGACATCACACAGCACAGAATTTCGCTCATAGAGGGGGATAAGCCAGTCAAGCAAAAGCTCCGTTGATTGAAACCGGATATTGCCGTTAACATTCGGCAGGAGGTCATCAAACAACACAATGCAGGCTTCATTAAGGTCGTTAATTATCCTCATTGAATAGCAAATGTGGTTCCAATACTTAAGAAATATGGACGGGTTCGAATGTGTGTAGACTTTCAGGACTTAAACAAAGCAAGTCCGAAAGACGACTTCCCTCTGCCACATATAGACGTTCTCGTAGACAACACAACAGATCATGCCTTGCTCTCATTCATGGGTGGGTATGCTGGGTATAATCAAGTCAAAATGGCCGAAGAAGACATGGAAAAGACAACCTTCACCACTCTGTGGGGGCTATCTTGCTACACTGTGATGCCTTTTGGTCTCAAAAATGCAGGCGCCACATACCAACGAGCTACCACTGCTCTACTTCATGGCATGATACACAAAGAAGTAGTGGTTTATGTCGATGGTATAATCGTCAAATCAAAGGACCGCGAAGGACATACCCTTGCACTAAGGAAGTTCTTCCAAAGACTCCGATAATTCAACATGCGTCTCAACCCGCAAAAGTGAGCGTTCGGATTCACCACAGGCAAGCTCTTTGGTTTCACCATCAGCTCTCGAGGCATRGAGATCAATCCAACAAAAATCAAAGCAATCATGTCACTTAGGCCACCGCAAAATGAAAAGGAGATCCGAGTGTTATTGGGTCGACTACAGTATATCAGCAAGTTCATATCCAAGCTCACAATGGTCTGTGAACCCATCTTCAAGAAACTGAAGAAAGGTGCACCCAAGAAATATGGATGAATTGCTTAGACAAGCTTTCCGACCGGATCCAAGGGATACTTCATCAATCTCTTTGATGTTAGCTCACTACTTGCCTAGGCCATCCAATTGGCTACTATCATATCAGCAAAAGACCCGCGTTGGAGCGATCTCGCTCAAGAAATCGACCGGCAGGACAAGTTGCAATCCTACTACCTTTAATCAAGAAGTTCTTCATACGGAGGACATACTCTAACCACTAAGAAACTATGCTTTTGGCTTTAAAGTGTGGGCATTAGAACGAACTACGACATATTTGCTACCCAACAGTCATACACTCGTATGCAAAGGGATACCTCTGGAAATCCTGTTTGAATAAGCAGTCAAACCGAGACGCTTATGTCTAGATGGAATGAGTTTAATGCTGCTCGAATTTGACCTTAAACGTTCGTGCCTCAAAAGGCCATCAAAGGTAGTATTGTCTCCGAGTTCTTAGCAGACTCTCCAGACGAGGTCCTTCCTGAGGACTTTGACTTTCCAGAAGAAGAACTTATGATGACCGAGGAAGACAGTTGGTCGTTATACTTCGATGGTGCATCTAATAAAAAAGGATGTGGAGTTGGAGTGCAAGAGGAGCACACCTCAATTTTCGTCAAACTCGACTTCGACGTCACTAACAACGCCGCAGWGTACGAAGCATGTATTTTAGGTTTGCAAGCTGACGTTGCACTTAATGTTAAGAGGTTACGGGTATATGGTGATTCTTCACTCATCATAAACCAGATTTCAGGACGATGGAAGGTACGAAGTGAAAGCCTTACTCCGCACCAATCTTATATCTAGAACATTGCATCCCAGGTAGACGAAGTCGAATACACCTACCTACGGCGCGAAGACAATCAATTCACAGATGCACTAGCAAAGCTTGCATCCATGGTACGAATTCAGAGTTTAGTGACCCAAATGCCCTTAGTCATTGAACGAAGACAAGAACCAGCATACGTCTGCACTTTAGACGAAGCGAATGAGGTGCCTAACCTCGATCCAGAAGAGCCATGGTACAAAGACATCAAGGACTACCTAGAAACTGGCGAATACCCTTCTAGTGCAACAAAAAAGCAACAAAGAGCTCTGAGGCGCCTAGCATCTCAATACCTACTTCAAGGCGGAGAACTRTARAAGCYTCACTACAATGGTCTCCACCTACTTTGCATCACTCAACAAGTAAGCAAAACAATCATGGAGCACGTCCATGACGGAATCTGTGGCACCCACATGAATAGCACGCTCCTGGCCTCTAAGATCATGAAGTTGGGGTATTACTGGACCACCATGGAAAGGGATTGCATGTAACACGTCCGTACATGCGACACCTGCCAAAAATACTCCAATGCACAACATGTTCCTCCGTCTCTCCTATCCACATTTCTCTCCATGGCGTTTCCCTACATGAGGGATAGACATAATTGGGAAGATTACGCCGCCCGGGCAAGGAAGTCATGAATTCATACTTGTGGCCATAGATTACTTCACAAAGAAATTTAAGTTGAAGCAGCGTCATATGCTAAGCTCTAGGCTAAGCACGTTGCAAAATTCATAGAAAGCAATGCCATTTGTCGCTATGGAGTCCCTCACGAAATCATTAGTGACAACGACTCCCACTTTCAAGCGGAGTGTGCGGATCTGATAGCCAAATATAAGATTCAACACCACAAGTCATCACCATACAAGCCACAAGCCAATGGGGCAGTCGAAGAAACTAACAAAAATCTCAAAACAATTAACTCTGAGATGACGGAGAATTATCGAGATTGGACATAAAAGCTACACTTCGCTCCATGGGGTTACAGGACCTATATTCGCACTTCAACGGGAGCTACTCCGTTTTCACTAGTCTATGGTGTCGAAGCTGTTCAACCAGTAGAACTAGAAATCTCATTTCTACGCATTGTCCTAGAAAGCAAACTCCRAGAAGRAGAATGGGTAAGGGCGAGATTCGACGAGTTAGCTCTGCTCGACGAAAAACGGCTAGCAACCTTGCATCATGTGCAAGCATACCAAAAGAGGGTCGAACGGTACTTCAATCAGCGAGTCAAATCACGAGGCATCAAAGAAAGTGATTTGGTTCTTAAAGCACTTTGCAAAACAGTCCTAGATCCTCGAGGCAAATTTAATCCTAATTGGGCATGTCCTTACATTGTCAAAAAGATCTTGCCAAAAGGGGCAGTTCAACTAATGGACACCAATGACGATAATTTCTACAGCCTCAATTACTTAGACCAGCTCAAGAAATACTACGTCTAAGGCACGCACGCGCACCGCGTCTCAGCAACACAATAGCACCATACATCAAAACTACAGATGGCCTGATTCCTTATGGGATACGTAGGCAGCCTCGCCCTGAGGCTCGGCCATAATAACAAGTGCCCTACTTGTTTTGGGATTAGCAAGTGAATTACAGTCATGCGGCAATTGGACGAAGTTTCCTTCAACGTGCTCAAAGTAAAAACAATGTATAAAAAGCAATGCAAGTTTGTAAATTGTTACTACTTGTATTTAAAGTTAAGCAACTACAATACAAAAGGAAACTTCATGCTCCAAAGTTCACTTATTACATGCAAAAGCGGCTCACAGGCCAATCACTTTATTAACTCATAAATAATATAAACATGAAATTAAACAAGAGTTGTGGAAAAAAGCAATCACTCCTTCCTCTCCTCTTCTTGCTCCGTSGCGTCATCTTTCTTTGCACACGAGCTCTCACCTTTAGGCTTCCTCACCCATTTGCATCTCTAGGGTCTATCTTCCACAGCAATCTTCCCTTTTCCTTTAGCATCCCCTCCAAGAACCTCTTTACGCCCAAGTCTTCTTTCAGCAACATCTGAGTCGATCCTCAAAGGAGGAAGTCTTTCAAGCCTATTCCAAACTGGCACCTTCTTAGGACCAAGTCTGTCCTTAGCAGAAACAGCTCTAGACTTAGTAGTAGGGGTCTCAATAGAGTCACAGTCCAGTCTCTTACTCTTGCTATGGTCCTTCTGCTCCGCACGTCTTGCCTCAACACGACCCATCACATCAGTGGCATTCATCCAAACACGGTAATGAGCAAAAATCTTGTGGTCACCTCGAGCAAGTGGGGTCACCTCAAGWGTAGAATGGGATTCCTAGTACTTCTCCCACTCTATTGCATTGCCCGAATGCAAGCGCTTGTCCTCGGGACGAACCGTGTCAACAGTGGGAAAAGCCAAACTTTCCCGAATTGCCTCATCACCCTTGAAGGGAAATAAAAGGTCAACGCAGTCAAGCTAGCCACGCGCACATATGAAGACAAGCGAGTATGCACCATACTCRTAATACCCCACCAAGGGYTAGTCCACCGCACGAGAATGCCACGGTCAACAAGGATAAGAATCTACTCATGTTGAGATTTGTTGACATGGACCCTCTTACGGGAAAAGAATCCCTTAGTAGAATATTTGACAGGATTCTAGGGCGCCTCAACTAGGCTCAAACACTCCATCAGCCAAATCTGTCAAGAAATAGCAGCGTGTGCAATATTTAGTCATCACATCAATAAACAAGCATTAACATTTGTATAAATGCACTATTTTGCAAATATTCAGACAAGAATATTGTACGTGGAACAAAACGGGGCATCCAGACAAGGTCGCATGTGCATCCTTCTTAAGACGGTCAAGCATCATGAACAACACCTCCTTGCACAACGYCATAGGAGTACGGCTAGCCTTGCATTGCTCAACAATAGAAATGATGCTAGCATGACGGACATTCGGCTTACCGTGAACGAATAAGAAATACGCAAACAAGCAGATCATAATTACACGTCTACGGTAACGGCAAGAAGCATCACTGGCAATATAGTCAACTAAAGCAACAAAGTCAATTTCCCGACCATGCACTATGCGTCGTGAAAGAGTTAGACTAAGTCGATCTCAAGTATCGCTCATATTCATCAACAAAGTGATCAACAYTATTAGAGATACAAGGGAGACTTACAACAGGCCAGGCCAGACAATAATAGCACCAAGTTGTTCAGGCAAAGGAACAATTTCCTTGTCCCGAAGACGAAAGCAATGCATCAGTGGGTCCCACAGGCTTATAGCAGCATAAAGAAGGTTTGTACCGAGACTTACATACCTTAAAGTCAAGAGAACATCACAATTTAGCCTTGAAAGGTCCTCCCTCTCACGAGCATCTAAGTTTCGAAGCACATCATTCAAAGCATTAGCATAGTCTCTCTCCATTTGATTTGTTGCAAATTATTCGATGTAATGAATTAAATGATATCTAAAGTAATGTAAGAGAGGTTTTTAAGCACTAAGGAGGTTGTAATGAATGATTTAGGGCGTGCATAAACCGTATATATAAGCATTTAGGCCTAACAAACTTACCTAAAATCGAAATTCGAGCAAAATTAGCTCGATTCTGGGCGTAATTACGCCCAGTTTGAGCTAATTATGGCCGATTTTGCTCCTTCTWGTTGCTCCCATGCACGATGGCACGTAGTTCTTGGTCCAATCTAGGTCCTTCCCTGCAATTTCAAGGAGGAATGAGCCGACATTTGCCTCAACAACGCAACGCAACATACACAACAACACAAGACAATCGACGTCGTCTTAGAAGTTTAAATACATGCATTGCATATAGTTAGCAAGTTGGCTTTCGCAAATTGTAATCAGAGCTCGGCAATACAAAATGAGTTATGTCTAGAGTCGTACACAAGTCTAGGCGTATTTACACAATCACTCGAGTCTAAGCTAGAGTCAAGTCAAGTCGATTTAAGTCAAGCAAAAGTCAACAAATAAGTCTAAGTAGGTCTAAGCTAAGTCCTAAAATCAATAAATGCAAAGCTWGGGTCACCCCCCTTCCCTATAGGTGACAGGTACATCTACTGCTCGCGATACGTCGAAAAACCGAGTAACAATAGCACCTGCAAGGTAGACTTGTCCAGCAACTCATCAGAAAAAGAGACTATAGTAGAGGTTCTTGGTACGGTAAACTAAGACGAAGGTCCAGGCTGAGAACGGGTAGTCGAAGCTCCACCCCAGTTAGGGACCGGTCTCATCCGTGCATCACCGTCGACATCAGCATCCTCATCGTCACCCTGACAAACTTGCAAAGGATTTTCAAGTAAAAAACGAGTTCCTGACCTTACAAAGCATTGAAATTACGAGATTTGGTGCACTTACCAAGTTTCTCAACTGACAGTAGGAGTGTCTCCAAACATCTATTACTCCTAGCAGCCTCATGACGCCTGCTTGAGGCATCTAATTTGCAAGACGAGCAAGTCAGCACATGATTGAATACTGGCATGAAAAGACAGAATCAAGCAAGTAAAATGTTCCCTACGTGACCAGCTCTAGGGGGCATCGAGTTCTGAGCGTGCCTAGCAGCTGGAGGGGCAGGCTCAATAAACTCGTCCAAGCCAAGACGAATCCTCAAGTTCGCAAACGGGATCTCTCCGAGGTCGTAATCAGGCTGCACAAGCGAAGCCAAAGTTAGTGCACAACTAACGAAAAGCAAATGACAAGAAAAGGTGTGGATAAGCAAGACTCATACCTCGGKAACTAGCTCGACTCGGGGGGCTAGTCGCTCCTCAATGAAACGCGCATAGATGTCCTGACTCCTGTCACCAAGCAGGAGATGGTACTCCACCGCCTCGCCATGACTCAAGTCATTGGACAGCGTGGTGACCAACAGCTCCTCATCCATCATGGTGACTAGAGGATCCTAAGGCACTGCAGGCTCAGAAAGTCTTTGCTACCTCACTACACGCTCCCCAAGGTACCAGACAAGCCCTTGAGGTCCCTAGAAAAGACATCGCCTCTTGGCAAGCTCAGCCGCTGCAGCGAACCTCCTCGGTGTCGCGTTCCCCACTCGCCTCCACGGGCGCCACTTCACTTGCAATAAAATGTGGTTAAAATCAGAGCATTCAATGAAATAATACAAGTAAAAGACACCGAAACTCACCTCAACTGGGTTTAGGCGGTGGAGAATCCTCCTCGTCTGCTGGAGCCCACCAGTCCAAGACGGAGTGTCCTGGGGCATCCATTGCATCATCACAGACCATCTAACAGGCATTGCATGAGGGTCCAACCTAGGCACCAAGCCCATGCGTGGAAAGTACTCGTAAGCCTAGAATTGTAAGTACAACTAACAGGGTCAGGCAATAGAAGCAAATTAAATGCAAAAAAGGTGGTAAAAGTCAAAGAAAATTACCTCGAGCACTCTCCAATAGCCAACCAATGCAGGGATCGCAGCGCCATCCACCTGACGGCAGTTTAACCTCATAGAATGCATCAAAGCAGCATAGCTGAATCTGCCGCAGTCATAGGAGGAAACAGCAGAAAGATCCTTCAGAATAGGGAGAAAGCGAAGCTGAATTCTGCTCCCCGTGGCCTTATCAAGACACAACGCCATGCAAGGTATCACCAGGATAAAGATCCTAGCTAACTGCTCATCAGTGGTGTRTGCCAGCTCTAGACCCTCCATGAGCACGCTCTGTGACGCCCAATTATCCACACTCTCAGCTCGCGGGACGAACAACTCATCCAAACGAAGATCAGAAAGCCTAATCTCGTTATCTAACGGGACGAGCTTTTTAGTGAAAGCAAGCTCGGTCAACATGGCAAAGTCGTAGGGGGTCACAACCATTTCCCCCCACGAGAAGTGGAAGGTGTTCGTGGTATCCCAAAACAACTCCATCAGGCCGAACACCGAGGTCCTAGGAGCAAGCGAATATGACTTACTGGTCAGGTTGAGAATGAAATCCTGAAAGCCACATCGCCCGAAGATATTCCATACTCCTCTACGACGCTCGAAGAACTCTCTACGGAAGAGATCACCAATAGTATGAGAGGTCTCGTACGTCCAGGTACGATAATCACTCTACACAATATATGACACGAAAGTTAGCAAATGAGGCAAAACAAAAGATAACCAGACAAGTGAAAGCAACATACCCGTCCATTTTTCGGACGAACAGAAATGTGGTAATCAGGTGTGCAGTATAACCCAGGGTTATCTCAGTCAATCACCCTCCATCTCTGGCGGGAACTGCACACTTGCTTTCCTCTTCGTACTAGCATACTACAAGCAGAATAGAGCAAAGATTCATAAAACAAACGGGCAACATAARGGCTAAAAATAGGCATCTCGCATACAAGCAAAAGGCCCTTCGGGGGCTTACAGCTAACCAACACAACCATGGTCGAAGGAAATACACAATTTCCTAGCAGTTGGAACAATAGGCAAGCAACWAGAAAGGTAAGAAAAACCACTTCTTCTCCCCAGTGAATATACATGCCTAACGGAATGCACGACTCCACTCACAAACTCTATATGTAACGAGGATTTCAAGAAGGTGTATACGCTCACTCATATGCCATAATCCCCAATTTAGCAAGCAATCACCATTAACGAGTACTTTTTCAAGCTCTAAGCTACTTATAATGGTGAAATCATACATGGGCATCCATATTGTTGCAAATAGGCATGAAAAGGTTTATTCTATCATCAACAAGCAAGAATAAACAAGGCATATGCATAATTCAACAAGGCATGGGCATGGCAAGCTACTATTCGTTATCTTCTTCAAGTAGTAAGCTTACAATGGCATAACTCATTTAAATTTGCACCAAATTTGATGAAACAAGTTGCAAAAGACTCACATAAGCATGAATAATCCAAAGCATTCAACAATTTCAAGCATATACAAGCAAGGGAGAAAMRCCCAATTCAATTGCACAAATTGACAAGGCATATTCAAATGGCATGATTTGAATATTACAATTGCAACTTACAAGTGAATTTCAAGTTTYGAGTAGTAAACTTACTTGAATTTGGGATCTGATGAGCAAAAAAGGCCTTTCCAAGCAATTCCAAGGTGTAGCAATGGAGTTTAGAGAAAGCTTGCAACAAACAAAGCAAAGAGCAAATGACAAATGAAGCAAAAGTGGCTTTAAAAGCCACGAAATTCAGCCAAAATAGGCTGACTGCTGGGCGTAATTGCGCCCAGCTTCTACCTATTTTTGGCTCATTTTTCGAGCTTTCTCGTGGGCCCACTTGTGTACGCACGAATCCCGTTGCGTTCAAATGTCGTTGGTACTTCCCGTGAATTCCAACCAACTTTCAAAGTCATGCACAATGACCAAAATGCCCCTAAGCAAGCAAAATGGGCCCGAAAGTCATCGAATCACTGCAAAAAAATACACCTACGAAGCTATGACAAGCCTTAAGCGAATGCAAAGTCATAATGAAGCAATAGCCAAGATCAAGTGAAGGTCAAAAGCAGATCAAAMTCAAAGCGCACATTCTCGAGTCGAAGTAGCATCATCCTCGCAGGGCCAAGCGTTAGCCCGATTGTGTATACGCAATGCAAGCATTTACAAAAAGACATTGATATACGCAATTGTGGCTATACGTGACGTTACCTCCATTTGAATTCTCCCGGACGACTAGCCGAGATGGGATACAGCAGATCAAGCACGCACCATAGGGGTGCAAAATCGTTTTGAAAAGTCCAAAGTCCAATCCAATCCAGTCCAAATTGTCGGACTGGATTGGACTTTTACGCTCATCGGATCGCACTCAGACTCAAATTTCAAAATCTAATTTTTTTCGGACTGGACTTGGACTCAACTCTTTGGAGTCCAAAAATCCAAATAAGTCCAAATTATATACATTAACTATATATATTTATATTTATATAATTATTTTTATGTACTAAAAGTTAAAACACTAAAATCTCATAGAAATGGGCTTTGTAAATCCAAGCCCATAAAGACCATAACTCTTAAAAATGCCTAGTAAAACCCTTATTCCCTTATTGACTTTTCTAATTGATAACATTGAACAATCTAGGCTTGTTTATTTTTAATTAACTATTTTTTGATGTTATATGGTATTTCAAATGTAATGCTTTTTAGGTATGTTTGCATTTTTTTATTATGACTTTATTTAGTATTATATATGTTAACAAGTATAATCATCATTTAATTGCATAAAAATTAGAAAACAAAAGATCGTTGAAAAATTGGATCGGATTGGATTGGATTTGGGCTTTAGAAAATTTATTCGGATCGGACTCAAACAAATATTGGGTCGGACTCGGACTCAAAAAAATCAAGTCCAATTATTTTTGGATTGGATTTGGACWTGACAAAGTCCAATCCAATCCATCCAATTTGCACTCCTAATGCACCAGCAAAAAGACATACGCTATACGCGACATTACCTCAAGTTTAGTTCTCTCGGACGACTAGCTGAGATGGGATACAGCAGATCGAGCACGCACTAGCAAAAASAAATTCGCTATACGCGATCTTGGCTATACGCTGCGTTACCAGTATGTTAGTCTTCCCGGACGACTAGCCGAGATGGGATAAAATAGTTCAAGCAAGCACCAAGTCCTAATGGAGACATCGGAATGGACATTGAGATAGTAATTCCCCAAGTGGACAATTGAGATAGAAGTTCCCKAGGAAGTCTTGACGGAAGTATCGAGGCGGACAACCTGTTAGCAGAAAATCCCAGTGGAATCAGAACCATAGGTGGAAATTCCCTTAATAATCAAAGCACCGAGCCCCGGTGGAATCGCAACCATATGTGGAAACATAAGCAAAAAAGTGTTAACAACGGAGACGAGCAAGCAAGCAACATGCAACCGCAGGTGAAGTTAAAACTAACGCGTTTGTTTTGCAGGTACCGGCTACTTTGCTTTCGTTTTACGAGATTTTACGCTACAAACTCAGCCAAAGTAGGGGCTTTTGTAGATACATATATTTTTCCCTAGCCCAAAACGACCAATGATAAGACACCCCTCGCAACACAGAAGTCAAATCGAGAGAGCTAGGACCCTGACAGGCCCTAAAAAAGGCAAATTCCCTTTCATCGGACACCTCTTCCCAGTATTTAGTACCTKAAAAAATAATTTTTAATTTCCAAATAATTTTAACTTATTTTTAAACATTTTTCTAGATTTTTTCGGATTTTTTCTGAATTTTTCTAAGTATTTTTGGCAATTTTCAGAATTATCAACAATTTAATTAATTTTGCGATATTTAATTAAATTATGAAAACAATTCCGAAATTCGCGAAATTTTAGCACAACGCACTATTTTCACAAAGAATTTTTACATATTTTTCCATAGTTTTTCGATTTATGGTTTCATATTTATGAATTTCTTAAGCAAAAACGCAAAACCGAGAAAAGCGGGCCATCCCGGGAAATTTCGCCTAGAGACATGCGTCCCGAGGAAGCCGAAAATCCCGAGCATCACGATAATATCATCCATAATCGCAATAATATCAACTATAATCGTATAAAATCACGTATATATTTTATAAGATTATATTACGATATTATTTCATTACAATCTCGTTATTCGAGGTAAAGCAATCTCGAATATCGCAATAATTTCTAACGCAATASCAATAATATCAGATAATAATCGTACAAAATCACGTACGATTATATTACGATATTATATCATCGCAATCACACAATTCYAGGCAAGGAAAATCGGCCGAAATTCAGGCTGATACTGGGCACTATTACGCCCAGTTTTGGGCGTAATTGTACCACAAAATTGCTTGTTTTGGCCGATTTCGACCCTTTCCTATAAATAGAGAGCCTCCCCTATTCATTTCAATGCTAATGGCTCTTTGGACGCACACTCTCTCACTCGTCCAACTCTCTCTSACAAACACACTCAAACACATTCAAACACATTCAAAGGTTCTTTTGCAATGGATCTTGGAGGTTTTCAAGGGTTCTAAAGGTTCGACAAGGGTTCCTAAGGGTCCGAGGCTGCATCCATGGTCTTCGACATCGTGCTGCTAGGTAGGTTTGAGGCCAACGTCTCAATTCTAAACCCCCTTTTGCATGCTTGTTTAGAAATTCGACTTTCTATGTAATTTGCAAGTAATATTGATTAACAAACAATTTGATAGTTCAAATTAAAAGCAACCTTAAGGCATAACTTTAAATTCCTCGTACAAGTGCTTGTATTCTTGTCTCGCAACTATAATATGCTTTAAAAAAGACCAGCAAATTTCGTGTTTCACGCCTAATAAGATAACTATCGACAACCGGCATTAGGCTCCTGGAATACGGAATTAACAACACATGCCACAACAAACTAGACACTATGTGCATAGTATTCTATTAAACAACCCGCCTAGTAATTTTGCATGCTTAGGGTTTAAAATGGAAAACTGTTTGTTGTTGTCTTTCGGACAACGAACTCGTAATAACGGAGTAGAGGCTGCTAGATGCGGGGGGGGTGCTGTGCACTACTTCACCCTTACCCTTGTCCTCTAATCCAGACCATTGGTGCACTACCAGACATGGAGTCCTTCGCCTTGCTTTATGCAATTATAKGCAAGGCTTAAAACAGGTTCCGCAGCTTCCCAAAAGAAGTGCGATGGCGACTTCCTTTACTCTTTTCGAGTATAAACACACAACTCCAAGCATACTCACAATATGCAAAAGCAAGAATTCAATTCTAGTAAACAAACCAAGCCGCCCTCAAATTGTACCCCCCGGAGTAGAGGGACTGGACCCAGTCCGGCRCGGCTAACTCTTTGCAGTGGGCCTTGAGGTCGGAGATCTCCTAAGCATCTTGCTTCATCGTCTCTCGGTGCTTCTTCTCAGCCAACCTGAAAGCCTCCAATTGCTTCTCGATGGAAGTCATATAAGCTTTCACCGTAATCATGCCTTAAACACTCTGACAAAAMGAAAGCTTAGAATACATACGATAAATGATGGAAGACACAAATAGATAAAAAGATAAATGACTAACCTGCACATTATAAGTTGCAGCTTCGGCTAAGACATCAGACGCTTTGTATTTTTTCAGGTAGACCTGAGCAGTAGGGAAAAGGAGTTAGTCCAGGGAAGGAATGATCGACGCAATCCCATCCACAAAGTTGCAAAAGTTCTCAGGAAGTGTTAATGTCACCTTCTTKGACAAAGTAGGAGGAGGGATATTGACAATGGGCAAGACAAGCGTCTTAACTACAGGAGGGACTACGACAGGGGAGTCAGAAGTACGACGGCGAGATTGACGAAAGCGACGCAAGTCATCCACAGAAGGGGCAAGTTCACTTGAAGCCCTCTTTTTGGTCTCATAAGAAGTTTTGTCTAAAATGGAGAGAGTTAGACGAAAGGGATCAGAAAATGTAAGACAAGGAAAAGAAAGGACAATGTACCTAATGCCATTGCAGAGTCGGAGTGGGTGTCACTGGAATCCTCAACTTCGTCAGCAATTGAGCCAAAAAAGCGCAACTTCCTAGCTGCAGCACGAATAGACCTACTAGTTTGACCGGAAGATGAAGCGGCTACAGAAGGAGAACAGAGACGTTTCTTTTGCCTAGAAGATGCAAGTCAAAGCCCCCTTAGAATTGGAAACGATCTTCCGTCTACAGGAATCTGAAGGATTGTGTCGTATCTTTCAACGACACGAGGATTAACGGGTAGTGAGGGGTTGCTTGCGTCTGAGGTCAAAAACAAAGATAAACGAGCAAGTCAGTGCAATAACAATGAACAACAACGACACACGACAAAAGGCACACACCTTTAACCCAGACTTCAGGAAAAAGAATTTGATCGAAACCAAGGGAACACTCTTTGACAAAGAAAAACCGCTTAAGCCAACCCCTATCATTAGTGGAATRTAAATCAGAAATCAAGTTCMTCTTCCCCTTATGAGGGAGAAGAGTAATCCTACCCGAGCCATACTTTATAAGCTCATAACAAAACRCCAAGTCCCCAATTTCAAACTCCACCTACAAATTTCCTTCCTACTTTCAACAAGAATTTCCAAAGACAAAAGAAGCCTCCAAACGTGAGGCATGAACTGACAAATTGGAACATTAGCGTGTTTGATCAACAATTAGGTCAAAGGACCAAAGGGGAGGGAGTGGCCGATTTTGAAAGGATATTCGTACATTCAAACCCAACCCTCATTCACTGAGTCAGCTCTAACACTAGAATCAGGAGAAAAAATCTCAGCGGATTGAGATAAGTTGCACAAAGAGCGAATCAACTTGGGGTCGTTTAGAGAAGAAGGGACGCAATGAATAGGCTCGAGAAAGTCTTGTTCGATGGATAGAGGATCGTAGGAATTTACATTCTTGGTTCGTACCATTTTTTGAGGAAACAAAGAAGAGGAGAAGATGAAGGAACAGAGCAAAGAGAAGAGAAGGAAGTTACCTGGAGTGATGAAAGGAAGTTATGAAGGGGAGTTATAAGGAGGGAGTCATTTATAATGATGGTACATGAGGGAGTTTAGGAGTTAATTCAAAAAATCCTAAAGCTCGTGGACTCTRGCTTTAAATTTTTAGGCGCAATTGTTGGGCCACCAAATATCTAGCCCTGTAGAAGGACTCGAGACCGAAGGAAAGCAAGCCCAARCGAAAGGAAGTCAAAATAGAGGAAGGAAGTCAGCATTAATAAAGGCCAAAATGACGTTACAAAGACGWTGCAAATCGAAATCAAATCAAGGAGATGCATTAACGAGTGTAACTACCGTATGTAGAATGTATGTATGTATGTATATATAAGACAATACCTTGTACGAATACACACATGTAACGATACTCATACTTGCAATATACGAATTCTAAGCTTTTATTTGTTCAATTCTTGTCCTTATTTCTGTTTCTTTTTCTTTTCATTGTGATCATCTTGTTAATCCAACTTYGACTAATTTTTGTTCAAACACTCACCCTGGGATTCGGCAACAATAACAAGTGTCCTACTTGTTTTGGACTAGCAAGTGAACAACAATCAAGAGGTAATTGGACGAAATTTATCTTTAACGTGCTCAAATTAAACAGTGTATAAAAGCAATTCAAGTTTGTAATTTATTACTACTTATAATTAAAATTGAGCAACTATGATACAAAAGAAAATTTAAAGTTCCAAGTTCACTTATTACATGCAAAAGCGGCTTACAGGCCAGTCACTTTATTAAATAAACATTAAATTAAACAAGAGTTGTGGAAAAAGCAATCATTCCTTCCTCTCCTCTTCTTGCTCCTTGTCGTCATCCTTCTTTACACCCGAGCTCTCACCTTTAGGCTTCCTTGCCCATTTGCGTCTCTTGGGTCTATCCTCCACTGTAGCCTTCCCTTTTCCTTTGTCATCACCTCCTAGCACTTCCTTAGGCCCAAGTCTTTTTTCAGCAACATTTGAGTCAATTCTCAAAGGAGGAAGTCTTTCAAGCCTATTCCAAACTAGCACCTTCTTATGACCAAGTCAGTCCTTAGCGGAAACACCTCTAGACTTAGTAGTAGAGGTCTCAGTAAAGTCATAATCCAGTCTCTTACTTTTAACATCGTCCTTCTACTCTGTACGTCTTACCTTAAAACGGCTCATAGCATCAGTGGCATTCATCCATACACGGTAATAAGTAGTTTTCTTGTAGTAACCTCGAGCAAGTGGGGTCACCTCAAGTGCAGAATGGGATTCCTAGTACTTTTTCCACTCTATTGCATTGCCTGAATGCAAAAGCTTGTCTTRAGGCTGAACCGTGTCAACTGCGGGAATAAGCTGAACTTTCCCGAATTGCCTCATCACCCTCGAAGGGAAATAAAAGGTCAACGTGGTCAGGCTAGCCATACGCACATACGGAGACAAGTGAGTATGTACTCCACTCCTGATACCTCACTAAGGGACGGTCCACCGCACGAGAATACCACAGTCAACAAGGATAAGAATCCACTCATGCTGAGATTTGTTGGCATGGACCCTCTTACGGGAGAGGAATCCCTTAATAGAATATGCTCTATTAACCAAATATGTCAAAAATAGTAGCATGTACAATATTCAGTCATCGCATCAATAAACAAGCAATAAAATTTGTATAAATGCACTATTTTGCAAATATTCAAGCAAAAATATTGTACCTGTAGCAAAACGGGACATCCAGYCAAAGGCGCATGCGCATCCTTCTTAAGGCGTTCAAGCATCACAAACAACTCCCCCGTGCACAACGACATAGGAGTACGGCTAGTCTCGCATTACTCAACAACAGAAATGATGCTAGCATGACCAACGTTCGGCTTGCCATGAACAGATAAGAAGCGCACAAACAAGCAAATCATAATTGCAAGTCTACGGTAGACTCTACGACAAAAGGCATCACTAGKAKCATAATCTACTAATGCAAGCAAGTCAATTTCCTGACCATGCACTATGCGTCGTGAAATAGTTGGACTAAGTCTCAAGTATCGCTCATATTCATGAATAAAGTAATCAGCGGAATTAGGAATACAAGGGAGACTTACAGTAGGCCAAGTATCAATAGCACCGAGTTCCTTAGGCAAAGGAGCAATTTCCTTGTCCCGAAGACAAAAACAATGCATCAACGGGTCCCACAAGCCAAAAGCAGCATAGAGAAGGTTCGTATCAAGGCTTATATACCTCAAAGTCAAGAGAACATCGCAATTCAGCCTTGCAAGGTCCTCCTTCTCGCGAGCATCCAAGCATCGAAGCATGTAATTCAAAGCACTAGCAAAGTCTCTCTCCATTTGATTTGTTACAAAATTCTTTGATGTAATGAACTGAATGAAGTTTAAGCAATGTAAGAGAGGTTGTAAGGCACACTTGAGGTTGTAATGATGAAAAAGGGGGAGCAAAAACCCCTATTTATAAGCAATTGGACCGCACAAACTTGCCAAAAATCGAAAATCGAGCGAAACAGGCCAATTTTAGGCGCAATTGCGCCCAACCTGGTTTTGGGTGATTTTGGCCGATTTWGCTTCGTTTCTTAGGTCCCATGCACTTTGCCAGATAGTTCTTGGTTCAACCTAGGTCCTTTTATGCATTCCCAAGGGAAATGAACCAACATACGCCTCGGCAAAGCAACACAACATACGCAACAACGCAAAAGGATCAATGTCATCGTAGAAGTTTAAACACATGCATTAAGAATTGCATATAATTAGCAAGTTAAAGATTCGAGTCCAATAAGAAAAGGTCAACAAATAAGTCTAAGAAGGTCTACCGAGTCTCTCATATCAACTTACCGTAGGAGTGTCTCCAAGCATCAATCACTCCTAATAGTCTCACGACGCCTGCCCTAGGCATCTATTTCAAGACAAACAAGACAGCACATGAGCAAGTGGTAGCACGAAAAGGAAAAATCAAACGAATAATCGAGTTTTGAGCGTGCCTAGCAGCTAAAGGAGCAGGCTCAACGAACTCATCGGAGACATGGCGAATTCTCAAATCAGCAAAAGGAATCTCTCCAAGGTCATAGTCAGGCTGCATGAGCCAAATTCAAGTTAGTGCACAACTAAGAAAAGCAAAAGCAAAGAAATGGAGTTGAGAAACAAGACTCATACCTCAGCCACTAACTCAACTCGGGGGGCTAGTCGCTCCTCAATAAAGCGTTCATAAGCACCCCGTCCTAGAGTACCGAGGAAGAGCTCGTATTCCCCTGGCTCAACGTGACTCAGATCCGCATGCAATGCGGAATCAGCAGATCATCATCTATCATCTTGTCAGGAGGATCTTGAGGCACTACAGGCTCTAAACAACTATGCTTCTTCACCACGCGCTCGCCAAGGGTACCAAACAGGCCCTTGAGATCCATAGATGACGCACCGTCTCTTGGTTAGCTCGACCGCCACGTCAAACCTCCTCGGCCTTGCATTTTCCACTCGCCTCCATGGGCGTCACTCAATCTGCAAATCAACATAATTAAAGTCACAACATCAAAAAAGGACAAGCATACGAATAACAAAGCAACAGAAGTTACCTCAGTTGGGTCAAGACGGTGGAGAATCCTCCTCGATTGTTGGAGTCCGCCATTCCAAGACGGAGTATCTCGAGGGGTCCACTGTATCATCGCAGGCCACCGAGTAGGCTGCGCTTGAGGAGACAACCTWGGTACCAAGCCCATGCGGGGAAAGTACTCATACACAAAAAACTGCAATCACAACCAACAAAGTCAATTGACAGGTTGCAAATCAAAAGAAAACAAAGTAGTAAAAACAAAAACAAATTTACCTCGAGCACTCTTCAACAGCCAGCCAGTGCGGGAACCGTAGTACCATCCATCTAACGGCATCATGCTCGCACAGAACGGATTATGGCGCCATAGCCCAGTCCGCCCCAATCAAAGGAGGAGATCATGTAAAGATCCTCTAAAGCAGGGAGGAAACGTAGCTGAACTCTACTCCCCGTGCCCTTATCAGGACACAAAGCAGTACTAAGCATCACCAGAATGAAGATCTAAGCCGACTACTCATCTGTGGTACCCGCCAGCTCAAGACTCTCCATGAGCACACTCTGTGGCACCCTCTTGTCTCCGCCCTGTGCTCAATACTGGGAAACAATAGGGCCTAACAAGTTATCCAAACGAGGATCAGTGACCTTTGTCTCGTCATCCATGGGAACGAGCCTTTCCGTGAAGGCAAGTCTTGTCAGGATAGCGAAGTCACAAGGAGTTKAGGTCATTTCCCCCCATGGGAAGTGAAAGGTGTTTGTGGTATCTCAAAAACACTCCATCAAGCCAAATAACATGAGCCTAAGAGCAAGCGAGTACGACTGACTGGTCATGCTAAAGATGAAATCAAGCCGCACTGGCCTAAGATGTGCCACACTCCTTCACAACGCTCGAAGAATTTGGTGTGGAAGATGTCACCAACTGTTTTCGAGGTCCCATACGTCCGGATCCGATAGTCACTCTGCACGAGAGATGACACAAAGTTAGCCAACAAATCACAARAAACCAAACAAGATAAATAAGAGCAACATACCCTTCCATTCTTCGGGCGAATGGAGATGTTATTTTCAGGGAAGAAACACAGCTCCGAGCTATCCTAACCATCCAACCTCCATCGGTCACTGGAGCTAGACACCTTCTTCCCTCTCCGAGTCTGCATGCTATGGGCAAAACAAGGCAAAAGCCCAGAAAACAAACGGGCAGCATAACGGTTAAGAGTGGACGTCTCGCATACAAATGAACGGCCCTTTGGGAGCTCACAAATAGCCAACACAGTCATGATTAAGGAAAATGCACAATTTTCCTAACAATCGGGGCAATAGGCAAGCAACTAAAGGGTGAGAAAGAGCACTTCTTCCCCCAGTGAATTCACATGATTAAAAAGGAATGCACAATTCCGTTTGTGAATCTCATATGCAACAAGGATTTCAAGAAGGTGTATGCATTCACTTGTGAACTATAATCCCCAATGAAGCAAGCAAATCACCATTAACAAGCATATTTCAAGCTTTAAGCTACTTACAATGGTGAAATCATGCATGAGCACTCACATTGTTGCAAATGGACATGGAAAGGATTGTTCCATCATCAACAAACAAGAATTAACAAGGCTTATGCATAATTCAACAAGGCATGGACATGGCAAGCTACTAGTCATCATCTTCTTCAAGTAGTAAGCTTACAAGGCCATAACTCACTCAAATTTTCACTAAATTTAATGAAACAAGTTGCGAAAGGCTCACAAATACATGAATAAGCAAAGGCATTCAACAATTTTGAGCATACACAAGCAAGGGAGAAAGCCCCAATTCAATTGCACAAATTGGTAAGGCATATTCAAATGGCATGATTTTGAATAATAATTTGCATCTTATAAGTGAATTTCAAATTTGAAGTAGTAAACTTTTTTGAATTTTGAATTTGATGAGCAAGCGAGGCCTTTCCAAGCAATTCCCTCAAGCAACAATGGAGCTTGAAGAGTGTTTACACAAAACAAATGTTGGATCGACTGAACAATACAAGAGGGGGGGTGAATTGTATTGAGGAACTTAAGTAACTTTTTGCGGAATTAAAAGAAACTTAATTAAAGAAACACGAGCA